>JAQZBX010009168.1:0-46623 GCA_029593785.1 Cabassous unicinctus
TTTTTTTTTTTTTTTCCTTACCAGGAGGTCCTGGGATCGAACCCGGGTCATCCGTATGGTAAATGGGAGCTCAATTGCTTGAGCCACAGCTGCTTCCCTGATCATGGTTTTTGATTAGCTACCTTGGATTGCTGGGGGCTTGGCTCTGAGGGCAGCCATTATTCTAACCCACCCTGGAAAAAGGCAGTGGAGGAGACTTAAAGACAGCAGACTTCCTCACAGCTGTGGAGGACAGGTGAAGGGCTGCATTTGCTGGGCAGGTCTAGAAAGTTCAGTTTTGGAGAGATGTAGAAGAAAGTCCTGGCATGCTTCCTAGCCCCTCCCGCATCCCCTCTCCAGGGCAGTTTCAAGCCAGCCAGCATTCTCTTTGTGGGTTTCTGGCTTTCCTCCAGTTGGGAAAGCTGACTTAGGAAACCTCTCTCCAGTGTGCTCCCCCCTCCCAGGATTTGCCCTCCAGGCAAAAGCAGTCTGAGATAACAAAAAGTAGTGTAAGAAACAATTGGGACGGATGGCCTGGAGCAAAGCTTACCTGATTCAAGTTCATAGCGGAACACCTGGTAAAGGAAGAAGGTCTGTCTCCTAGGAAGTAGAGGGGACATTCAAATTCCTGTAACCAGGGGAACTCCTAAGCCACTAGCAAGTACAAGCCCAGGAGAAGACACACAGGCTCAGAAAAGACAAGGAAGACGCTGCATTGTGCATTCAACTTTGGGAAACATTTTTTATAGGAGGACTGACATTGAAGAAAATCTCTGTCAAATTACCAGTTGGTTACATGCTCAAGAAACTGACATCTCATGGAATAAATCCAAGACTTAACATTTAAAAACTATTAAAATGTACAATGTGTAACAAAAGAGTACAAGACAAATAAACAGGAAATGATAGCCCATCCAAAGGAAGAGGATTAAAATCCAAAAAACACCAGTGAAGAAGATCAGACTGTGGACATACTGAACAAATACTTAAAAAAAATGATTTTCATTATGTTCAAGAAAATGAAGGGGAAGGAAAATACAAAGAAAGAACTAAACGATATAAGGACAACATTAAATGAATGATATGAGAATCTCAGTAAGGAGAAAAAAATTTAAAAAGGAACGAAGGAGAACTACTGGAATTGAAGACTAAAATAACTGAGATGAAAATATCCAGGAGGGTTCTAACAGCAGACTGGAGCTGGCAGAAGAAAGAATCACTGAACTCGAAGTTGTGCAAGACCACTGAAATGAGTCAAACAGAGGAATAGGAAGAATAAAGAATTATAAAAAGCAAAAATAGCCTAACAGACCTCTGAGACACCATCAAGCATAACAATATACGCATTATGGGAGTCCCAGAAGGACAAGAAAGAGAGAAAGGGGCAGAAGGAATATTAAAAGAAAAAATGACAGAAAACTTCCTCTTTTAGTTTGCCAAAGGGGTGCCAATGCAAAGTACCAGAAATGGGATGGCTTTTATAAAGGGGATTTATTTGGGGTAAAAGCTTACAGTTCCAAGGCTATGAAAAGTCCAAAACGAGGCACCATCAGAGATGCTTTCTCACCAAAGTCAGCTACTGGTGACCCTGTCACGCTGCCACATGGTGAGGCAAGATGGCTACCAATATCTGCCAAGGTTTCAGCTTTCCCTTCTGGGCTCACCATCTCCTCTTGAGCTGTTCTGTGGGCTCAGCTTCTTGGGGCTTTGTGCTTAAGTGATTCTGTAGTACTCTCTCTTATATGGCAGGATCAAATAGGGTGGCTTCTTTTTCCTGCGTCTGAGTGAGTCTCTCTCTGTGCTTCCATTTATATCAGACCCAGCAAGCCCTAAATTGATCTTATCAAGTAATCTAATCAAAAGCCCCTCAACTGAATTTAATGCAATGAAAGGGTATCACACTTGGAGGAACAGATTCATTTACAAACATAATATTTCTCTTTTTGGGATTCATAAAATAATTTCAAACTACCACACTCCCCAAACTAAGCAAAAGACATAAATATGTACATTCTAAAAGCTCAGAGAACACCAAACAGGATAAACTTAAAGGAAAATATGCCCCATCACATATTGATCAAACTGTAAAATGCAAAGGACAAGGAGAGAGTTTTGAAAGCTACAAGAGAAAAGCAATGTGCTAGGTACAAGGGAGGTCCAATTGGATTTCTCATCAGAAATCAGGGAGGCAAGATGGCATTGGGTTGAAATATTAAAGTGCTGAAAGAAAATAATTGCCATGCAAGAATTTGATATCTGGCAAGACTTCTTTCAATAATGAAGACAAGATTAAGATTTTCCCAGATAAATAAAAGCTGAGGGAATTCATCACCTCTAGACCTGCCAGGCAATCAATGCTAAAGAGCTACAAGCAATGCTTCAAACTGAAAGGAAAGCACACTAGACAGTGGTTCAAAGCAGCATAAAGAAATAAAGATCTCCAGTAAAGGTAATCATTGGATAATTACAAATATTATTATTATTGTATTTTTTGGTATGTAACTCCATTTATTATTTCCTATAGGTGCTAAAATGCAAATTCATAAAAAGTAATGATAAATCTATGGTTTTGGAGATACAATGTACAATGACATAATTTGTGACAAGCACAAAATAAGGTGGGGGATGGAGGGTTATAGGAACAGCATCTATGTATACTATTTAAGTCAAGTTGGTATCAAATGAAGTATGACTATTATATATTTAGGATGCTAAATTTTAACCCCATTGTAATCACAAGGAAAATACATGAAAAATATATCCAGGTAGAAATGAGATGGGACTCAATATAGTATAAAACACAAAAAAATCAAATAAATATGAAAATAGGCATTAATGGAAGAATTGAGGGTAAAAGAGGTATAAGACTTACAAGGATTAAATAGCAAAATGGCAGAAGAAAGTCCTGCATTATCATTTGAAATGTAAAAAAGATTAAACACTCCAGACAAAAGGCAGAAAATGGCAGATTTGATTTAAAAAAAAAAAGCATGACCCAACTCTATGCTATATACAAGCGACTCAACTTAAATTAAAAAACATAAGAAAGTTGAAAATGAAAAGATGGAAAAACATACTATACAAGTGGTAACCAAAAGAGAGCTTGGGTAGCTATAATAATATCAGATGAAATAGACTTTATTTATTTATTTTTATTTTTATTTTTATTTTTTTAAAGATTTATTTATTTTTATTTATCACCCCTCTTTGCTGCTTGTGTTTTACTGTGTCCATTCGCTGTGTGTTTCTTCCATGTCTGCTTATCTCCCCCTTGCTGTGAGGTCCTGCTGCATCAGCCCACCACGCCGTGCGGGCCGGCCTGCTCTCACAAGGAGGCCCCGGGAAGCGAACCCGGGGCCTCCCGCATGGTAAACGGGGGCTCTATTGATTGAGCCACACCCGCTTCCCTGAAATAGACTTTAAGTCAAAAGCAGTTATGAGAGACAAAGATGGTCATTATATACTGATAAAGGGGTCAATTCAACAAGAAGATATAACAATTATAAATATATATGTAACTAACAGCAGAGACTCAAAATATATGAAGCAAATTCTGACAGATTTGAAGGTAGAAATTGACTGTTCTACATTAATAGTAGGAGACTTTAATACATCACTTTCAATAATGGATAGAACATATAGACAGAAGATCAATAAGGAAACAGAAGACTTGAACGAAACTGTGAACCAACTAGACTTAACAGAAATCTACAGAACACTTTACCCAACAACAACAGGATACACATTCTTCTTGAGTGCACATGAATCATTCTCCAGGACAGACCATATCTTAGGTCACAAAACAAGTCTCAATAAATTAAAAAATATTGAAATCATATAATGTATTTTCTCTGACCACAATGGAATGAAGCTAGAATTTAATAACAGAAAGAGAAATGGAAAATTCACAAACATGTGGAAATTAAACAAAGTACTCTGAAACAACCAATGGGTTAAAGTGGAAATCACAAGAGAAATTAAGAAATATCTTGAGGAGAATGAAAATGAAATACAATACACCAATACTTATGGGATGCAGCAAAGGCAGTGCTGAGAAGCACATTTATAGCTCTGAATGCTTACATTAAAAAAGAAAATAAGACTTCAAATTGGTGAACTAATCTCAAGAACGGAAGAACTAGGA
The DNA here is from genome assembly GCA_029593785.1 of Cabassous unicinctus. Lineage (NCBI taxonomy): Eukaryota > Metazoa > Chordata > Mammalia > Cingulata > Chlamyphoridae > Cabassous > Cabassous unicinctus. Next base: position 4,124 of record JAQZBX010009168.1, read on the forward strand.
AAAGAAAAGCAAACCAAATTCACCATAAGCATAATGAAAGACATAAAATAGATTAGTGCAAAGATAAATGAAAAGTAGAATAAAAACAATAGAGAGAACCAAGAAACCCAAAGGTAGGTTCTTTGAAAAGATCAATAAAATTTATAAACCTTTACTATACTGATGAAGAAAAAAGGAGAGAGGACACAAATCACTAAAATAAAAAATGGAAAGGAAGACATTACTGTCAAATCTCATTGAAATAAAAAGGACTCTGAGAGGATATATGAACAACTGTACACCAACAAATTCGATAATGTCAATGAAATGGACAAATTCCTAGAAACACACAAACTACCTACACTGAATCAAAAAGAAATAGATTAACTCAATAAACCAATAATTAGTTAAAAGATTGAATCAGTAATCAAAAACTTCCCAACAAAGAAAAGCCTAGGGCCAGATGGCTTCACAGGGGAATTTTACCAAAGATTTCAAAAAGAATTAACCCAATGTCCACAGTTACCACTGTTAGTCATCATTGTACTGGAAGTTCTTGCCAGAGTAATTAGGCAAGAAAAAGAAACGAGGCATCCAAATTGCAAAGTAAGAAGTAAAACTTTCCCTATTTGCAGATGATATTATCCTATATACAGAAAAATTCTGAAAAATCCACAAAAAAGCTTCTTGAGATAATATATAAATTCAGCAAAGTGGCAGGGTACAAGATCAACACTTTGAAATCAGTAATGTTTCTCATGTGTTACAGTAGCTAGTGTTATACAACTACAGTTACATAGTAGCTAGTGTTACAGTAGCTATGAAAAATCAGAAGTAGAAATCAAGAAAAAATTCCGTTTTTAATAGCAACTAAAAGAATCAAACACCTAGGAATAAATTTAACCAAGGATTTTGTGGAATGAAACTGTATGTACTCTAGAAAATCATGTTCTTAAGGCTAATCCATTTCTGGGGGTGTAAGCCTATTGTAAGTAGGACATTTAGATAAGGTTACTTCAGTAAGGCATGGCCCAGGTGGGTCTTAATGCCCTTACTCGAGCCCTTTATAAAAGAATGAAATTAAAAAAGAGAGAAAACCTAGGAAGCAAGAAGCTGAAAGCAACAAAACCTGAACTAGAAGGGAGAGACCAGCAGATACCGCCACATGCATTGCAATGTGCTAGAATCTAGAATATAGGTTATCAGGAGAGAGAGGGTATATGTATAAGGGATAGGGAGTTAAGGTTTAAAATGTACAGAGGTTCTATTTGGGTTGATTATAAAGTTTTGGTAATGGATGATGGTGATGGTAGCCTAACACTGTGAATGTAAGTAAGAGCAATTTATTATATATTTGAATATAGTAAAAAGGGGAAATTGTAGGTTGTATATATGATACTAGCATGAAAATTTTAAAAAAATATTATAGTGTCTAAAAAATGTACCAATACCTTTTAACAATTATATACTCCATTTTTAAACAAACAGGAAAAAGTTTTAAATTTATTCTTTGGCATCTCCAGCCAAACTGCAAAGTCATTTGAATGTGTTCGTAAGTATTATTTATAGCAATAAAATAGAATAGCTATTCTATTATAAAACCAGATGTTTCAGTTTCCTAGGCTGTTTAAAGTAAATACATAAAATGGGTTGGCTTAAACAATGGGAATTTATTAGCTTATAGTTCTGAGGCCATGAAAATGTCCAAATCAAAGCATCTTCATCTTCAAGGCTATGCTTTCTTTCCAAAGTCTGACGGCCAGTGATCCTTGGATGGCAAGGCACATGGTGCCGTCTGCTGGTCGCTCCTTTCCTTTTTGGATTTCATTGCTTTCAGCTTCTTGTTTCTGTGGCTTTCTCTCTCTCTCTGCATTCATTTCATTTATAAAAGATTCTAGTTAGAGGATTAAGACTTATCCTGAATGAGTTCGGTCACACCTTAACTGAAGTAGCCTTATCAAAAGTTCCTACTTACAATGGGTTTATAACCACAGGAATGGATTAAATATAAGAACATATTTTTCTGGAGTACATATACCTTCAAACAACCACACCATATGATAAATTTGTTGGTTAAAAACACATGAGGCTAATCTAATTAAAATAGAAATAATGCCATAAATGATAATATGAATCCCACATATAACCATACATTAACCAATAAATGACAAGTGGATACAACACCACAAGCTGGTACCAGCCTCTCAAGAAAGGCAACTTTAAATTACTTATTAATTACTACTGGAAATAATTATCTCCTTTCCAACCAGTCAGGATACAAAGAATTTCTCGGCATTTTAAATTTAACTGAAATTTATTTTTTAAGTTTGGCAGATCAATTTTCAGTAAGGTTTTATTGTCCTTAAGTCTAGTCTTTTTTTTTTTTTTTTTCTAACTCTGTATTAGTCAGCCAAAGGGGTGCTGATGCAAAATACCAGAAATCTGTTGTCTTTATAAAGTGTATTTATTTGGGGTAGAATCTTACAATTACCAGGCCATAAAACATAAGTTTCTTCCTTCACCAAAGTCTGCTGTCACGTGTTGGAGCAAGACAGCTGCTGACGTTTGCCAGGGTTCAGGCTTCTTGGGTTCCTCTCTTCCTGGGGCTCCGTTTCACTCGGGGCTTGGCTCCTCTGTTTCCTCCACAAGGTCATTTGTAGACTATGAGGCTCTCTAGGCTTTACCTCTCTCCACAAGGCCAGCTGTGAACTGTCAGGTAAACTGTTCGTCTCTTTTCCTGGGGCCTTCTCTCCTTCCTCAAGACCAAGCTCCTCTGTGTGCTTACTTCCCCGGGCTCCAGCATTAAAACTCCATATCAGAACTCCAACATCAAAAAAAAACTCCAACTCAACAACTCCAACTCTGTCCTTTGCCATGTCTTTTATCTTTGATTCCCCACCCACCAAGGGGCGAGGCTCAATGTCCTACTGACGTGGCCCAATCAAAGCCCTAATCATAACTTAATCATGCCCAGATGAACAGATCAGTTTACAAGCATAATCCAATATCTACTTTTGGAATTCCTAACTATATCAAACTGCCACAAGCTCCCTCTCAAAATCAGAGGCTTGTACATTTTACAAATTCTTGCAATATTTCTACCCAGTCATTATCAGGAACTTTAAATTGGATTAAACTAAAAGTTAGGCAGTTTTTGATAGGAGTGATATTTCCAATGGAAAAAGAGAAGAGGATAGGATTTATATTTAGATCTGGCTCTGAACAGCTGAGATACAACAGAAGGTCAAAGCTCAGTAGTCAATAGTCATGGCTTATCTTCACTTCCTACTCAATATCAGAAAAACATACTGAAAAGGCATTTGATAAAACTCTTAAATCATAATGCATGACACTTTCTTAACATGGTACAATTTATCTCTCAAGCCAAAAGAGAGCAAAACTATCTAAGAGCAAGATAAAGATAAAAGTAAGAAAACCACTGTTATTTAATATTCTCTGGAGAAACAGTGTAAACAATTTTAGAAAGATATGAGGTATAAAATTGGGAACAAAGCAAAATTATCATAATTTGCAGATGAAACATAACTGGAAAATCTGAATCAAGTGAAAAACGAATACACAAATAAGAGAACAACAATATGGCTGAAAATGATGATGATGATGATATATGTAGAACATACTATATCAGCAGTGTTCTACATATATTAAATCATTTAATCATCTCAATAAATTCTATGATGTATATAATATTATTATTCCCATTTTGGGGGCAAGGAAACAAGCACAGAAAGGTCAAGTGACTTGATCAAGGTCACATAGCTAGTATAGGCAGAGCTGGGAATCAAAAGCTCCAGTCTGTATTCTTAGTCATTATACCAAGCTGAAAAATCAGCATTTTTTTTTCATATCAAAAACAACCAGCTACAAAATATAATGAAATAAAATCTCCTAATAATAATAGCAACAAAAAGCTAAAATATCTAGGAGTAATCCTAACAAGAAATATGCAATAAAACATTAAAACGCTACAAAGAAACTTAAAAAGAAGATCTGAATAAATACAAAGACATACACTGTTTTTGGGGAAAAAAACCAAGCTTAATATCACAAACTATTTTTTCCTATTTGTTCATAAATTTAATTCAATCACAGTATAAATATAAGACTTTTTCAGGGAAGAGAGGAAAAAGACAAGCCAATTCTACAATTCATATAGAAATAGTGCTAAGTGATGGTATAATTATAATTATGACTTTAATACCTCTTGGTACTGGAAAACAAATAAACTGAAGCAGATGAATATAACTGAAAGGACACCAAAGTAGACACAGATATATTCAGTAATCTAATTTACCATAAAGGGCATTTAGAATCAATGAGAATTATTTAGTTTATGCAAGAAAATAAACTTTCTTAATCCTAAGCTAATTCCAGCAATATCCATTTGATAAGTATAAAGGTTTAAAATCTATTAATTAACTCAAGTTTGTCATGATTCAACTTGCCCACACATTGCTAAGTGTTTGTTTTAACTTCATTTCCCTAGGATTTCTGAACAATAATCTAGAATTCAAATAGATGTGCTTTGGAATAATTTTAGTTTAGCGAGGCTTTTAAATTGTTCATTTTGGGTTTGGGGTAACAAAGAAAGAATGAACTTTTAGCAATAATTATCTAGCAAATGTAAGAATGCTGAAGATAAAAGTTATCTTTTCTTTTCTCATAATACATCTTTGTTAAGTTCTGTGCTAGCACTTGTACAAATCAAGTTAATAAATTGAATTTTTAGTAGTAGGACTATTTGCAATTCTTGAATCTTATATTACATGGCTTGTTTATTTATTTTGCATATTTTATAGAATATCTTGGAAGAAGGGATGGAATAAATAGGACATTTATACCTTGGAATTGTGAAAATCATTAGACACATTGAATCTTGTGCAATAAAAACTGTGGCTGTTGTTGCTAGCCTTTCTGTAGAATTGTGCCAGAATCCATTTCTTTATAAATGCCAAGGAATGTCAGTGATACATGAAATGACATTCCTGAGCTTTAAGGGTGCATAAGGAAGATCTCAGTGCAAGACCTAGATATTCATTAGCCAGTTGGAATTATGCTATTTGTGCCCATTACTCTTCATGAAGAAAATATATTCTATAGACTTACTGCTGGAAAAACATTACTACAGGAGATGTTTCAAATCAATACTGAGCTAAATCAGGCTGCAAAGGAATAAAAACTGCCATCAGCATAACATTCCTAGCAACTGCAACGTGGATATGCTAATGCTATGTCAAAGTATCAGCCCCAACACACTCCTACCCCAAACTTCTAAACATCTCATTCTTTTCTTTCCCACACCCTCCAAAATAAATATCTTCCTCAATTACAGTACACCTTAGAAATATTCTAGAGTTTATTATATCATTACTTAATTCTTGTATGGCCCTGGGCATTTTAATGCCCCTTGTTTCACTTGCTGAATTTAGAAGGCATTGCTCCATTCGGGAGACACTTAGGTACACTAAAAACTCTATGTTCAGAAAAGTGGTATTTAATAATTATATAATTTATGGATTTCAGAATGAGAGGATTTATGGATTTCAAAAGTTGAGAGAAAGAAAATACCTTTAATACGCAACTACAAATTTTTATTTCCCTAATACATTTCACACAAAAGGATAATAGCAAATGTTTAAAAATATAGTGACAAGCTACCATGTAAATTTTCCAAGCTTCAGACTTCTCCATTAGAAACAATAACTAGATTTTTAAAATGAGAAAAATATGAAGGGTCACTGAGAAAAAGATAGCAATGGTAAACATGCATCATTACTTTACAGTGTCTTGATCTGGAAATAGAAGTAAGTTTATTTATTTATACTCTGACTCATCCCATAAAAGATTTGAGACAACATTTTGTTCATTTTACCCTTCCAAACAATCTACTACATGTTTTTTGTTCTTCCTGATGCATTATTTCTATCTGCCAAAATAGCTTTCTGGCATGTTGAATTTAATTACACCCAAAATTTGGAACAGATATACTATGGGAAAGGAAGTTTATATAAAATGATAAAAATCTTGCTAACTCTGGACTTTAGGGCTCTGTTGTAAATGACATTTGAGAATGGAAAATGAACAGCAAGGCTGTAATGGGGGCAAGGCAGGAGGAGTCACTGATCTTTCCTTCCATCTGAACTGAAGATATGTTCTCAGTCACACTTTCTCATAGACCTTCAATTAGCAAGATACTTGAAAAAGATGCAGTCCATACAGTTATGAAATCAGAACTGTGAAAACTTTGCAAGTGTAAAGCCCTTAACAAATTATTAATCAGGTGCTTGGCATGTAGTAGGTACTCAATAAATGACTGCCGACCTGCTGAATGAAGACAACTTAGTCAAAATTCCCTTAAAATGATGGGGAAAAAAGGAATGATAACATAAAATAATTTTTAAAATTATCATCTTTCTCTTGGCTTTTTCTTAATCCCTAACATTTCCCTCCTTCTTTCCATTTCTTTTCTTGAAGTAAAATTGTTCATATTTTTAAGTTTTCAAGAGGGAGACGACTGCCACTTTCAATTCCTGATGATTTCCATGTGATATGACAACTGTGAATATACTCATATGCATATATACTCATAAAAAATTATGAAATTAATGCATGCTATATAGGAAAAGTAGATAGAACTAGTTTGCCTGATGAATAAGGAGGTATGACCGATTAACTGAATATTTCTTTGAATTGAGGTTTAACTAGTATAACGTTATTTGTGGTAATTACTTTAGTTGAATAAATATATATTGAAAACACACTATTTATCCAGCATTGAATTAGGCCCTGGGGATCCAAAGATAAGAACGGTTCTTTCCTCAGTGTAGGTATAAAATAGCAGTAAAGAAAGCATGTTGTTATTCTCTTTTTTAGAGCTACAATGTATCAGGCACTGTGGTAAGCAATAGGAACACAAAAATGATTAAGACACAGTTCTCATTCAACTTTAACAAAGGCAGTGCAGGTATATACAGAGGCCTTAAGGCAGAAGCATCTATGGGGTATTCCTAAAGAGAAAAATCTAGTTTCTATGCTAAAACACAGAAAAATAAGAGGAAGGGTATTAATAAAAGAAATTGGCAAAGTAAGCAAGGGGAAGATTATATAGAGCCATATTAAGGATTTTGAATTTTATTGTAAGGGTAATGAGAAGGGTCTTGGTAAGAATTTTGGTTAAAAAAGATTATGCTAGCGTAAGTTTCAGGACTGGATTGGAGAGGAACAAGAGTGGATGTAGGGACACCAGTCAGACAACTGGGAAACTGGGAAAGTAAGTAAGAGATCTTGATGAACATGACTAAAATGAAGGCAGCAGAGATGGATAGAAGTAGATAGATTAATGACCATGGCTTTATGGTTGATTGAATTTAGAAGGTAAGACAGGAGTCAAGGATTAATCTAAGACTCTGGCTTGAACAAATGAGAAGATGGTACTGGAAGGTGGCTACTGATATTGGAAATGCTTTGAGGGGAAAGATAAATTCAGTTTCATATTTATTGAACTAGAGCTTCCTGTGAAACATCCAAGTGGAATGTTGAGTAGGCATTGGGTATTTGGGTTTCCTAGAGCTCAAAAGAGAAGTTTAAACTGAAGTTAATAATTGGAAGTCATGGTAACTGTATGGTGCAAGTATAGAGGTTGGCCTAATATCTGTCTTGTGTGAGAACAGAAGGAAGCCTTACACAGATTCCTGAGGAACTTTCCATGGCATGGAAAGACAGGTAAATACAGTGAAAGATATTGAGTAACAGTTACAGAGAGACAAGAGGAATACAAGAGGATTGTGGTATACCAGAAACCCAGGAGAAAAAAAAAATGTTTAAAAAAGAGTGAACAGTTGCTTGTTCTAAAGGCTGCTAAGATATTAAGTGAGGTCAGTACTGAAAAGAATCACCTGTGACTTTCATCAGAGCAGTTTTAAAGAACTGGAGAAAAAATGAAAATGAAGAAGTCTAAGAATAAGATAGGTATAAGGAATGGAGATAACTTTTACAACTCCTTGGAATACGAATGGGAGATAAATGGAGAAAGCCATAGTCAAAAGAGTCAGCAGAAGTAGAGTTACTGAGAAAGAGATGTTGGAAAACAGAAGCCATAAAAGCAGAGGGAAAAAGTGACTTGATTAGACACAAGAACAGCAGAATCAGCAAGTGAGCACCAGAGTCAACCTATAGGCAGCAACAAACACCAGCTTCTGAAAGTGTCTGATGAGTCACAGAAGCTGTAACTGGATAACCAGAGCTACCATATCATCCTGCAAAATGCTCCAGTTTCCAAAATTCTGGCTGTCTAGCTGCTGAGACTATTTTTCTATCTCCCTTACTTCTCTCTGTATCATTAAAATGTCCACTAACTGAGGTTATCCTAGCATGTTTCTTTTTTCACATTCTGCAAACCTTAACTTGTATCTGGAGAAAAGATAAACTCAGGGATTGAAATTTTGAGCTTTGAAAGACAATCAAATTGAATGACACAGAGTTAGAATTGTGGGGTTAGAGTTTAAGGAAAAAGTTGGGGATGGATTTCTATTTTGGGACATTTTTGTGATAGCTAAAGCAATGGAAATAGTTTCTTGGAGAAGGCAGCTAACCTACGAGAGAACCCTGGGAATGCCTACATTTTGGGAGTGACAGAAAAAAAGAAATCAGAGGCATAATAACAAAGGGAGAAGAAGAACTCAGAGAATAATATAAATTCAAGGGAGAAGAGAATTTGCAAGAAGTAGGTGATCAAACAAGAATTTCCTCAGGGGATGAGAAAGATGAACAAAATGACACAAGGTTCATTGGGTTAGTGCCTTGGGTATTTCACTGGCAATCTCTAAAAGAAAAATTTTCTGTTGTCCTGGAAAGCAAAAAGCAAAATGGCAAAAGGTTTTGAATTAGGTGTGTGTGTGGGGTGTTGAGTAGTTAAAGAACTGAATATATACATTATTTCAAGATATTTATAGTGGGACAGAAGAACAGCTTGTGGGTGTAGCAAGATTTATATAAAGGTTTAGAATTTTTGAAAAGTGGAAAAATATGTATACTTGTAGGTCATAAGGAAAGAACCAGTGAAGAGGGCATTCACTGGTAAATAATGATCCTGGAAAAAGTATAAGGAAATAAGATGAATAACAAATATGGAAAGGAAAGCCTTCAAAATTGGAAATGCTGTCTTCCTTTAAAACAGGGAGAAAAGCAAGAGAGGAGAGAGGAGGATAGAGTACAATTATTAATATACCTGAAGTCTGCACTGGATGTAAAGAAGTCTAGGGCAAGGATGGCTTATTGCTAGAGCTTTACACAGAGCAGTTAACTTTTGTACAACTATAAGAAAAACATAATAGAAAAAAACCTAACAAATGTTACAATGAACATCTATCAAAAAAGTCTCCATTATACTAATTTCACCTTCTAGGAGCAAGACTTAACCATGTCAAGGTCTACATATTATTGGTTACCTAATACTGTAACATGCAGACCTCTAGACTATTTAAATATTTAAGCAGGCAATAAAAGTACTTACAGTACAAACTCTAATATAAAAAAAATGAAATTTTCTTAAATAGTAAGAGATATCATCTTCATGAAAACTTCATGAATAATTACTTTTTATTTTTAAAAAGGAAAAATTTGGAACTATCTAAATATAGCTTGCTATTAGCAATATATTTAATATTTCATGTTATATTGATATTACAAAGAAAATACAATGCCAATTCCTGTCTTAAAGGGTAAGATACATACATTTTATATACATATATTTAAATATAATAGAACCATTTAGTCATGTTAAAAAATATTGTAGGCTGGTGATAATCTCTATCTCTACATCTACAAATCATTAAGATAATAGTGTGAAATGTTTGCAATCACTTATCCCTTTTTTAAGGGTGTGGGAAAATTTCTCACTAAAGATTTAAGAATTTTTCCAGGAATTTAAAATGTACCTGTCAGGTAAAAACAGCTAACTGAATAATAAGTGAATAATCTCGTAACCTCATGATCATAGTAAATGGATATTAAAATATAATGATAGGGTAATGGATGTGGCTCAAGTGATTGGGTTCCCATCTACCACATAGGAGGTTCAGGAATCTATTCCCAGGGCCTCCTGGTGAAAAGCAAACTGGTCTGCATGGCGAGCTGTCCCACATGGTGAGCTGGCTCAAAAGGAGAGCTGGCCTGTGCAGGACTGCTGGCCCACATGGAGTGCTGGCCCACGCGAAGAGCTGGCACAGCAAGATGATGCAACAAAAAGAGACACAGAGGAGAGACAACAAGAGATGCAGCAGACCAGGGAGCTGAGGTGGCGCAAAAGACTAAACTCCTCTCTCCCACTCTGGAAGATCCAAGGATCCATTCCTAGTGCCGCCTAAAGATAAGACAAGCAGACACATAAGAACACACAGAGAGCAGTCAACAAGCACAAAAACAATGGGGGCGGGTGAGAGAAATAAATAAATCAATCTAAAAAAAAAAAATATATATATATATATATAATGACAGATAACACATAAACAGAAGATAAATTATATGTAAAGAAATTAATAAATGCTAAAGAATAATAGTGTGGATTTCAGAAAATAATAAACCTCTATCCATTAAATTTCATTTTACTATAATGTTAATAGATATAGTTTTCTTACATAATATTAACCCAGTCAGTTTCTGAATACAGTGTCAGATTCTGAAAGACTATTCAGTGTCAGCTGTTCTCTTCCTATAACTTCAGAAACAAGTACCCATCAGCTGTTTCCAACTTGGAAGAGTTCTCTTTGACTAACTGAAATAAAAACCTGACTTAGCTTAGAGACAGATGAGTGGCATTTCTCCTCTGAGGATCAGTTCTACTCAGGGATGACTGCTCATATTAAGACATCATTTTTAACATTAGACAAGGGCTTCAGAAACCTTGCAGGTGTAATGATTGTCCTCTCAACCAACGAGGGCATTTCTTGCCAAGGACCCACAGTTTCCATTTACACCATAATGTTATAATGCTCAGAATGAATTAAACACAGAACTAATAAATCCATAGAGTTCAAGGATATGCCTTCCTGGCTTTGCCATTTCTTCTGATCCTGTTTTCCCCTCTCCTCCTTCAGTAACTTACATAGCCTCATTTTATAATTACAAAGGCATACTTTTTTTCATACTATGGTATTTGCTACAGAGTGGAATATATTTTTGAAAGTGCTAAACTCATCACTTGAAATGTAATAAAAACTAAATACAACTTGCACATGTGACATAATGATATAAATAACAAGAAGAAAGGATCTCTGGTAGGTTTAGCTGGTATAACTGAAGAAAGGTATATTCAAAGTAAAAGATGATTAAATTTACGATTAGAATAATTGCTTTTAATTTAAAATGTAATTTACATGCGTGTATTTAAGAGCAACTTGAATTTCACTGTGAATAATTACAACTATCCAGCTGCTTTTAAGTCTTAAGAACTTAATATCCACAAAGTCACAAGCTATGTGTTATTATAGAATCCTAGCACCTGCATCCCTAACATACTAGAACGTTAGTTGTGGATCTCCATACTGTTGCAAGTCCTCTCTCATTAGCAGGGAGAATATGGCCTATTACAGTAAATGGCTATTTAGCAAAGTACAGAATATGTTGGAAAGACTAAGTACAGCAAATAAATTTAGTTGAATATGCAATATTATTTTCATTTTCCATATATCCTTTAAAGGATGGTTTTGAGATTGCTCATGGTGATGAAAAATAAAATTTTCTCTTGAAATCCTACCCATTTTTCAAAGGCTATTTCACATAAAATGACTCGAGAAGGTCAATCAATCAATATTTATTTATTGGGAAGTGGGTGTGGCTCAATCGATGGAGCTCCCGTTTACCATATGGGAGGCCCCGGGTTCGCTTCCCTGGGCCTCCTTGTGAGGGCAGGCCAGCCCAGGTGGCGTGGTGGGCTGATGCAGCAAGACCTCACAGCAAGGGGGAAATAAGCAGACACAGAAAAAAAAAACAAAAAACAAAAAACACAGCAGATGGACACAGAGAGCACAAGCAGCAAGGCGGGGGATAAATAAATAAATAAATAAATCTTAAAAAAAAAATTATTTATTATGTGCAAGGTATTATGAAGGTGATAAGGCAATATAGAGATGTTTAAGACCAGGTCTGAGACATTGAAGAGCTTATAATCCAGTGATAGCATATTATAAATGCTAGCCTTTTTACTACACCTTACTGACTTCAGAACTCAGTGATCCTCCCTTCTCTGAGCTTCTACAGCATTAGATTATAAACAATCTCCCACAGTTAACTTAAAAATTCCTTGAAGTAAGAAGCCAGGATGTTATTTTGTTGCTTGTTTGTTATGTCTATATTGAATCTAGCTAGCATTGTGCTGAATAAGCAGTAGTGGACACATATCAGTGGATCACAGAAAGGGAAGTACAGATTTTAATGAAAGCCAAAGCCTAACTTGTTTCATTTTCATACCAATGTAACTTTGGGTATTAATGAATGAGCCCCTCTCTATTTCAAAGACAAATAAATTTCCACAGTATTTATTAAGGTGTCACACTTTGTCTATACATTCATTCCGTGGAAGCAGAATCTTTCTGGACTAAGAGTCTAAAAAAAAGAAGAGCTCAATTAATTAAATGATTGCTTTCATAGCATATAACTAAGAAAAGAACAAAGTGCTGCCAAAAGGGGATTTGATACCACCTCTCACATAGCTTTGCAAATATAACTGTCTTAGAAAGATTCTCACTATTATTCCTTTCAGTGTTGCTAAACTCACAAACAATGAAGAGTCTGAAAAGTATAACCATAAACAGTATGACCTTAAAAGTAAACATAATAGAAATGATTCAGGAAAGATGTATTGGGAATGCTTAAAACATTTCTGAAACTCTTCACTTTTGAAACTACCTTAAAATCTATGACACATTCTTTTATTTATCTGCAAGGGTTATACATTTTGGGTCATTTAATCATTACTTTATCCAAGAAATAATTATTTTGTACCAATTGAGAGCCAGACCCTTGCTTTTGTATCATTTGATTATTTCATCACAGTCCTTTTGACCAATGGCAGCTTCAATGGAATCATCAAGTGACTATTTTGAAGTACTACATGCATTTTGATGCATGCGTTTTATAATATCTGTTAAAAATCAATTTTAATACACAATAAAAATTTTGTATAGTCTGATAACTTGAACATGATGAGGATAAACACTAAAAGTAAAGTCATGAAGTCATTATTTCTGTCTTTTTCAATAAATCATGCCTAATACCCACTAATAATCAAAAGACAGTAAATTATAACTGCCGTCATTTTCAACATATGTATAGAATTTTGAAGATTCTGTACTTTGAAAATGTCAACCACAACATTTCAGAGAAACAGAGGAACCATTTGAATGGGGTAGATACCCAAAGTTCTTTATAGCATTCAACTAATGGAATTAAAAAAAAAAATTCCATTCTCAACACACATACTCTTTACATGTGTGAAAGTCTTCAAAGATATGCATAGGAGGGAAAAGCTGTCATTCCAAATTAAGGATAAAGTAACTATCCTATTCTAGGGATCTATGCCAAGATTTCTGTTCCCTATTCTTAGTCCAGTGAGATGTGATACTCATTAAACATTTGTAGAATGAATGAATAAAAAGACCAACTAAGTAAGGTATTTATGTAAATAAATATACAATAAATGCTATATGTTAGTTCCTTTTCCAGCTTTCATGCACATTATCTAATTTTATTTTAAAAATTCTAAATATAGTAAGAGGAATGAAATTTAAAAAACACAAAAACAAAACCTAAACCTTCTAAGGTTTGATGTTAGAAGCAGCAGCAAAATTAGAGGATAAAGCTAAGAATCCCAATTATATTTTCCTTGAATTTCATTTTTCCCTTTGCCTCCTCTAATCCCCCCAAATATACTGCCTGTTACAGAGATCTAGTTCAATTACTGACCACCAGAACACCTGCACCCAATCCCCCCTCTTCCCATCTTCCCTTCTCCCTGTTAAAAAGTCTTCCCTATTATCTTTAGCACATGTGAGAAAGGTTGGAATTTTCAAAGTAATTAGCAAACAGTAACACAAGACAAAAGGGGGACAAAACAAGGAAATATAAGAACAGCTGAACATATGAGGTGGTTCATATGAACCACCATATGAAGCTTTTCCATAAAGCTTATGCTGTCTGTTCCATACCACATTCTGTTTCTTAATAACTCTAACTTTAGCCCCAAAGGCAGCTATTTTTCATCATTAGTGTGCATAAGAGTCACCTGGGAAGCTTGATTAAAAACGCAAATTTTCAGCCTCCACCTCAGAAATCTGCAATAAACAACGTTGCTTATTCATCACTTCATATTAATATAGCAGTAGGATACTAGTTCTGCTGTTTTGTGTTTGTGTGTGTTAATTTCTGATTTGACTTTATTTTCTTCCTTTTGACTTCCTTAGTAAGTAAAACAATTAAAAATTTCAGATTTCTAACTTCTAGAGTTGGATGTTTAATTCCTTCATTTTCATTTTTTCTTATAATTAATATAACTTTTAAACTATAAACTTCCTTAAGTACCAGTTGAGCTGTATCCCATAGGTTCTGGTATGTATGATCCTTGTATTATTTTCTAAATATTCTAGAATTTTCATGTGGATGTTCTTTTTATCTCACATTTAGGAAAGAGGGTGTCTTACTTTCCCAGCTGTGATCACAAATACCACAAAATGGTTTGGCTTAAACAATAGTAATTTATTGGCTCCCAGCTTTGAGGCAAGGAGAATTCCATATTTCAGGCTTTGATAAGGCAATGTTTTATCCCTGAAGACTGTGGTGTTCTGGGGTTGCCTGCTGGTGATCCTTGGGTCTTAAGCTTTTTGGTCACATGGCAATGCCCATGGCCATATCTTCACCTATTTCTTCCAGTTCTGTTGTCTTCCAGCTTCTTGCTTCTCCATGACTTTCTCTATTTGGCTTTCTCTCTGTGGCCTCCAGTAATAGGATTAAAATCCATACTGATTCAGTTGATCACATCTCATCTACAAGTAGCATCTTCAAAAGGTTCTATTTACAAGGGAAAGGAGTAAGATAAGAACATGTTTTTCTGGGGTACATAATTCAACCTACCACAGTCTGCCCTCTGGACCCAGAAAAGACATGTTCTTTCCACATGCAAAATCTATCCATTCCATCACAACATCCTAAAAGCCTTGTCATTTCAGTAATGATGCTAAGTATGGAGTTTTATCAAATTCAGTTCTGGATGTAGTCCATCCTAGGGTAACTCTGGCTGATGGACCTGTGAAAGCTAGAAAGCAAATTATTTGCTTCTAAAATACAATGGTGGGACAGGCATAGGATAAATATACCCATTCCAGAAGGGAGACTTTAGAAGAAAAACAGGGGTCACGGGTTCCAAGCATGTACAAAACATAGAAGGGCAAACTCCATTAGATCCCAAGGTCTGAGAGTCATCTGTGGATTGATGCTTTGTCCTCCAGGCCTAATAGAGTGGCAGCCCCACTTCATCTAAGAGCATGCTCAGTGACCATTCTCTACCCAAACACTGGGTTGTAGGTCCCACCATCTCTGAGCCTTCATGGAAAGTTCGAGAGAGGTTCAATAATTTCCAAGTTATTTCCTTAATCCTCTCTCATATGCTTAAGAATCCTATAGTACCTTGAATATGTAATAAAATAAAAGGTTTCTTAGGGAAATTGAATCTATTTGTCTCCTCTTAAATCAAATATTCAATAGTTTTCTTTCAAAATTAAAAGTAAATTCCCTAAAGACAATGTATACTTTATTAATAGATACATGTACAAAGAATACATAAAACACATTCTAAAGCCAAATATAAATTACTTTGGTCTTAGTTTCCTGGCTGCTAAAAGAAATACCGTATAATGGGTTGTATTAAACAGCAGGGATTTACTGGTTCACGGTTTTGAGGCTACAAGAAGTTCAAAATTGAGGTGCTACATGGCGATGCTTTCCTCCATAAGACTGTGATGTTCTGGGCCTGGCTGTCAGCAATCCTTGGTCCTTGGCTTTTCTGTCACATGGCAATGCATGTGGCGGGATTTTCTCCTTTCTCTTTGAGTTCCACTGATTTCCAGTTTCTGGTTGTTCCCTGTGACTACTTCCCTGTGGCCTCTATAAGGTCTCCAGTAAAAGGGTTAAGATCCATCCTGATTCAGTGGGCTACACCTTAACTAAAAATAACCTAATTAAAAGGGTGTATTTTACAATGGGTTCACACTCACAGGAATGGACTAAGATTAAGAACATGTTTTTTTGGGAGTACATAATTCCAAGCCACCACACTTTTAGATATATGTTTTAGAATATATGTTTATATGCATAACTCTTTTTTCTCTCATTAGTATGAATATGATTAGTGTGCATAATCCTTTGTATGTTTATATTGTCAGTTAAAATGTGGAAAAATGCTATGGAAAGGATAATTTTTCATGTCATTCAGCATCATTTTTTGTACTTTTATAAAAGAAAGTTAAACACGATACTAAATAACAATACAGGGTATTTTACTGTTCAGTGGTTAACTGCTCTAATTGCTACAGGAGTCTAATTTTTAAAGATAACGTTTTGATAGGGTGCTTAGAATTCTTAATGCATTCCTTAAAGTCTCTAAGAATTTGTTTGCCTTGCGCTTTCTCTAAACTTAGACTACTGGGGAAAAAAGTCCATATTTTAATCAAGTAAATCAAGTTTTTTTGATATCCTATCTCAATCACGAGTATGTGTAAGCATAAACACACCAAGAAAGGGAAGAAAACACAAAAATGCTTTAAAGGCTATGGCTTTAGAGTAAGTTATGATATATATTAGTATATACATTGCAGTGAATAAGAGGAAAAAACACACATTTACACTACCGATAAAATGGCAATTTATGAGTTAACTTACATTAAGTAATTTTTATGAGTTTCCTCCACTCTAAAATGGGGATAAAAATACTTCAGAGATTTGTTTAGGACAAGATAAAATAATGTATATGAAAGTACCTGAAAACTATAAAGCACTGTGATGTTATTATTAAATTGTTTAACTAAAACACTGGTGTTATTATTGAGATGAAATTTTGTAGACTGGAATTTACATTTGACTTTCAGAAGCTATTCCAACTTAATGTATAAAAATGTGTTTTAAAGATTTTATCTATACTAAATTCATACTCAATCCATACTTAAAGCTTTCTTTTAAGGTGAAATTAATTTAGTGATTGCTATGCTTTCTTTATTATAATAATGTATGTAAGCAGTTAACATTATATAAATAAAATAAAGTTTTTTAAAAAATAAAACCTCTGGCTAGTATATGTGCACATAATTTTTGCTTAATCACAGCTTGCATGCAAGTAAGTTACACCAGGCATCAGTAAATTAAGATGGTAATTAAAATTAGGCAAAGTCATAGTTTAAAGGAATCCAGTGTTGATCAGAGTTTCTTTCTAAAGTACAGGCAATTTAAAAAAAAACCACTTCATTTCATTCATCAAAATTCCATATCTTTACTTATATTTTTCTTTAATTTAAAACTGTAGTCAAAATTCTCTAGCAGTCTTAGCAATTTAAAGGAAAAGAGGACGCAAAAGATATTGGCACTAGATGAAATAATTCTTTTGGCAATTCTTCAGTAGTTTTGGGATCAAAATAGCATTACAACTTAGAAGTAAAGTTCAACATGAAATCTTAAACTGAAATTACTGAAGTAAAACTGCCAGAAAGATTCCTTCTTCGAAGAACCAGCCCCCCACCACTCCCTCTCTTTACTGTTTTTAGTTACTTCTAAATGTAAAGTAATAGTAATAAAGTTAGCATAACTGAGGAGAAATACAAGAATAACAGAACATTACTTCTTTTGTACAAATTATTTAGACAGAAGATTGATCTTCGTGGAGAATTTTGAAGTCAAAACTTTTAACCCTTAATTAACCTTTAACTTGTAATACTGATTGTTACCATTTTTGAGTGTTTATTAAGTACAAGGCACTGAATTAGGTACTTTACATATACTATTCTTATATTTACATTTTTTATAAATGGAATCATACAATATGTAGTACTTTGTGTGTGGTTTCTTTCATTTAGCATAATGATTTTAACATCTTGTAGTATTAACATATATTAGTTCAGTTACAAAGAAAAACAGTCTTATATATGCAATTTTACACATAGTCATATTTCACATGTGGTATTACCATACTATACATTCTCATGCTACATTTTTTAGCTTTCCTTTTAGTAATATACATGACCTTAGACTTTCCCTTTAAACCACTGTCATACCCCTATAATACTACTGCTAGTTACAAACATTATATTGTGCTTTCACCTT
Organism: Cabassous unicinctus; assembly: GCA_029593785.1. Lineage (NCBI taxonomy): Eukaryota > Metazoa > Chordata > Mammalia > Cingulata > Chlamyphoridae > Cabassous > Cabassous unicinctus. The sequence goes on from JAQZBX010009168.1 coordinate 22,481, forward strand.
TTCTATTCATTTCCAAAGATTAACAAACATCCTTTTTACCAGTTCTGCACAAGTTAACCCTCAGCTTTCCATTCTCTAACCTTATTCTATTTTCTGGCAATCCATATTTAAGTTATTAACTCCATGAGACTACACAATATATTTAGTTCATGGTAGCACAATCAGACATTATTTGTCCTTTTATGTCTGGCTTGCTTCACTCAACATGATGATCTCCAGAATCATCTATGTTGTCATATGCTTTATGATTTCATTTCTTCTTACAGTTCCATAATATTCCATTGTGTGTATACACCACAGTTTGTTTATCCATTCATTGGTTGATGGACCTGGGTTGTTTCCATCTTTTGACAATCGTGAATAATGTCACTATGAACATTGGTGTGCAGATGTCTGTTCGTGTCACTGCTCTCAGTGCTGCTGGGTATAGACCCAGTAGTGCTGGGTCATGTGCCAAATCTATATTAAACTTCTTTAGGAACTGCCAAACCCTCCTCTACAGTGGCTGTACCATTCTACATTCCCACCAACAGTGAATAAGCATTCCTATCTCTCCACATCCTCTCCAACAATTGTAGTTCTTTGTCTTTTTAATAGTAACCATTTTAATAGGTGTGAAATGATAGCTCATTGTAGTTTTGATTTGCATTTCCCTAATTATTAGTGATGTTGAACATTTTTTCATGTGTTTTTTCGCCATTTGTATTTCTACTTTGGACAAATGTCTATTCAAGTCTTTTGCCCATTTTTTTAATCGGGTCATTTGTCTTTTTATTGTTGGGTTGTAGCATATCTTTATATATCATGATAATTAAACCCTTATCAGATATGTGATTTCCAAATATTTTTTTCCCATTGATTTGGCCACCTTTTCACCCATTTGACAAAGTCCTTTGAGGTACAAAAGTGTTTAATTCTGACGAGTTCCCATTTATCTATTTTTTCTTTTGTTGCTCATGCTTTGGGTATGAGGTCCAAGAAACCACTACCTACCACAAGGTCTTTAAAATGTTTTCCTACACTTTCTTCTAGTAGTTTTATGGTCCTGGCTTTATAGTTAGGTCTTTGATCCATTTTGAGTTGATTCTTGTATAAGGAGTGAGATAGGAGTCCTTTTTCATTCTTTTGGTTATGAATATCCAGTTTTCCCAGCACCATTTGTTGAAGACACTGTTTTGTCCTGTTAACATGGATTTGGTAGGTTTGTCAAAAACCAGGTGGCCGTGGAGGTGAGGGTTTATTTCTGGACTCTCAATTCTATCCCACTGATCGATGTGTCTATCTTTATGCCAATAACATGCTGTTTTGACCAATGTAGCTTTGTAATATGTTTCAAGGTCAGGCAGTGAAATTACTTCTAAGTTGCTCTTCTTTTTTAGAATGATTTTGGCTATTTGGGTCCACTTTCCCTTCCAAATGAATTTGGTAATTGCCTTTTCTATTTCTGTACAGTAGGCTCTTAGAATTTTGATTGGTAATTGCATTGAATCTATAAATCAGTTTCGGTAGGACTGACATCTTCACAATATTTAGTCTTTCAATCCATGAACATGGAAAGTCCTTCCATTTGTTTAGTCTTCTTTGATTTCTTTTAGCATTGTTTTGTAGTTTTCTGCATAGAGGTCCTGTACACCTTTGGTTAAATTGATTCCTAGGTATTAGGATCTTTTACTTGCTATTGTAAATGGAATTTTTCCTTCTCAAATAGTTCAGTACTAGTGTACAGAAACATTATTGATTTTTGCATGTTGATCTTGTATCCTACCACTTTGATGAACTTGTTTATTAGCTCAAGTAGCTTTGTCGTAGACATCTCAGAATTTTCTAAATACAGGATCATGTCATCCACAAATAGTGAGAGTTTTACTTCCTCTTTTCCTATTTGGATACCTTTTATTATTACTTTTTTATTGTCTAATTGCTCTAGCTAGAACTTCTAGCACAATGTTGAACAATCATCATGACAGCGGGCATCCTTGTCTTGTTCCTGATCTTAGAGGGAATACTTTCAATCTCTCCCCATTGAGTATGATGTTGGCTGTGGGTTTTTCATATATGCCCTTTACCATATCAAGAAGCTTTCTTTCTATTCCTATCATTCAAAGTGTTTTTATCAAGAAAGGATGCTGGATTTTGTTGAATGCCTTTTCTGCATTGATCGAGATGATCATGTGGTTTTTTTTCCTTCAATTTGTTGATGTGTTGTATAACGTTAATTACGTTATTACGTTAATTACGTTTTTTTATGTTGAGCCTCCCTTTCATACCAGGAATAAATCCCACTTAGTTGTGGTGTATAAACCTTTTGATATGCTGTTGGATTCTATTTGCAAGTATTTTGTTGAGAATTTTTGTATTTATGTTCATTACAGAGATTAGACTGTAATTTTCTTTTCTTGTAGTGTCTTTATCTGGCTTTAGTATTAGGGTGATGTTGGCTTCATAAAATGTATTGGGTAATTTTCCCTCCTCTTCAATTTTTTGGAAGAGTTTAAACAGGATTGGTGTTAATTCTTCTTGAAATGCTTGGTAGAATTCACCTGTGAAGCCATCTGGTCCTGGACTTTTCTTTGTTGGGAGATTTTTGATGACTGAGTCAATCTCTTTAAATGTGATTGGTTTGTTAAGTTATTGATTTCTTATAAAGTAAGTGTAGGCTGGTTGCGCATTTCTAGGAATTTGTCCATTTCATCTAGGTTGTCTAGTTTGTTGGCCTACAGTATCTCATAGTATCCTCTTATGATCCTTTTGATTTCTGTGGCGTCAGTTGTAACTTCTCCCCTTTCATTTCTGATTTTATTTGCACCTTCTCTTCCTTTTTCTTGTTAGCCTATATAAGGGTTTGTCAATTTTATTGATGTTCTCAAAGAACCAGCTTTTGGTTTTGTTGATTTTCTCTACTGTTTTCTTGTTCTCAATTTCATTTATTTCTGCTCTAATCTTTATTATTTCTTTCCTCCTTCTTGCTTTGCAAATGGTTTGCTGTTCTTTTTTAGATTTTCCAGTTTTTCAGTTAGAACTTTGAATTTAGTTCTTTCTTCTTTTTTAATATAGGTGTTCAGGGCTATAAATTTCCCTTTCAAGACTGTCTTTGCTGTATCCCATAAGTTTTGATAAGTTGTGTTCTTATTTTCAGTGGTCTCAATATATTTACTAATTTCACTTACAATTTCTTCTTTGACCCACTGATTATTTAGATATATGTTGTTTAGCTTCCACACATTTGTGATTTTACCTCTTTCTCATTTATTATTGATTTCTGGTTTCATTTCATTATGATATGAAAAGGTGCTTTGAATAATTTCAATCTTTTTATATTTATTGAGACCTGCCTTGTAACCTAACATGTGGTCTATTGTGGAGAATGATCCATGAGAACTTGAGAAGAATATATAACCCAGTGAGTTTGGGTGCTCCATTCTGTAAATGTCTGTTAGGTCTAGCTCATTTATCATATTGTTCAAGTTCTCTGTTTTCTTATTGATCTTCTATTTCTCCCTTCAGTTTTGCCAGAGTTTGCCTCATGTATTTTGGGGCAAACTAGTTAGGTGCATAGATATTTATAACTTTTAGTTCTTCCCAGTGGATTGTCCCTTTTGTTAATATATAATGGCTGTCTGTATCTCATAACTTTTTTTGCATTTAAAGTGTTTTGTCCGATATTAGTATAGCTATTCCTGTTCTTTTTTGGTTACTATTTACATGGAATATCTTTTTCCAATCTTTCGCTTTCAGACAGTTTGTATCCCTGGGTCTAAGGTGAGTCTCTTGTAAGCAGCATATGGATGGCTCATGTTTTTTTTTATCCATTCTGTCAGCCTATATCTTTTGATTGGGGAGTTTAATCCAGTCACATTCAATGATATTACTGTAAATGCATTATTTATATCCACTGTTTTATTCTTTGGTTTTCATATGTCATATCTTATTTTCATGTGTCTTTTTACTCTTTTGGTTATCCTTTGTACTATTCTTGTCTTTTATACTCTCCTCCAAGCCTCTCTCTCCTGTGTTTTTCTTTCAGGCTGTAAGGCTCCTTTTAATATTTCCTGCACAGTTGGATTCTTTTTTATGAACTTTATTAGTTTCTGTTCATTTGTGACTATTTAAAACTCACCTGAAGGACAATTTTGCTGGTTAATGAATTCTTGGCTGGCAGTTTTTCTCTTTCAGAATCCTAATTGTATCATACACTGTCTTCTTGCCTCCATGGTTTCTGATTAGATATCTGCATTAAGTCTTACTGGGCATCTCTTGCATGTGATGGTTTTCTTTTCTCTTGTTGCTCTCAGAATTTTCTTTTAATCTTTGATGTTTGACATTATGAGTAGTATGTGTCTTGGAGTGGGTCTACTTGCATTTATTCTGATTGGGGAATGTGTGCTTCTTGAACCTGTAAATTCATTTCTTTCATGAGAGTTGGGAAATTTTCAGCCATTATTTCCTCAAATCCTCTTTCTGCCCCTTTACCCTTCTCTCCTTCTGGAACTCCCATGATACAGGTGCTGTTGCATTTCATGTTATCATTCACTTCCCTGAGCCCCTGCTCAGTTTTTTCCTTTCTTTTCTCTTTCTGTTTTTTTCTCTCTTCAATTTTAGCTGCTCTGTCTTCTGTATCACTTACTCTTTCATCTATCATTTTGTGTCCGCTGTTGTATGCCCCTAATGTGTTTTTGATCTCACCTATTGTGTCTTTCATTCCCATGAGCTCTGTTACTTTTCTATTCAGGTCTTCAAATTCTTCTTTGTGTTCACTCAGTGTCTTCTTGATGCCTTTTATCTCTTTAGCTGTATTGTCTTTCAACTCATTAATTTGATATTGGAAATTTATGTGCATCTCATTGATTAGTTATCTCAAATTCTGTCTCTCTTCTGGGGGTTTGGTATATTCCTTTCTTTGGGCCATTTCTTAGTATGGCTTGTAATTTTTTGCTGATGTCTAGGCATTTTATTAGGATGGTGAGTTTACTCAGATGCCCAAATTCTCTCTTTCACAGGGGTTTAGTGGCAGGAGTCTGTGTGTTACTGTTGTTTTTGATTCTTGCTTTAACCTGATCTGGTCTTTAGGACTGTCTCTATTAGATGCTCAAATCTGGGCCCTGGATGCAGTAATAGGTTGCAGACTCACTTCCAAGGGCCTTGAGGAGGGAGGCTGTAAAGGCCGGAAAAAGCAGCTCTTACTTATTTACTTTTAATTTCCTCACATGCACTTCCTTGGACTACCATCAGATGGCGCTCTTTGGCAGCCCTCTCAGTTCAATGCTTGGTTGGAGTATGTCTGCTGGCACATGGACTGGATCAATGTGTAAAGGAACCTGCCTGGAGGCTAAGAGCCTCATAACTCTAACTTTCTCAGAGGCAGTTCTCCAACCTTTGCTGGCATCCCCACCCCCCTACTTTTCCTGGGTAGGAAATAATTCTACTCCCCTCTGTGTCTTCAACAACCAGTCTTGGTCAGTAGAAAGGGAGATTGAGAGGATAGGATCTCTTTAGTCCCTTGCATTCTCCCAAGGCAAACAATGGCACGGCCCCAGTTTGCTGGAAGGGCTCCTGGGATATAGCAGACCAAATTTGTGGGTCTAAAGCTGAGTTAGCCTTAGGCTGTGTTTTTCTCTCTCCCCTTTCCTAGAAATAGATCATGGGGGCCCACTTTGTCTGTAGCCACTGGCCCGGAGGCCTGAGAATTCAAGTGTTTATAGGGTGGGGGTGGATGCTGGCAGTTGCACAGCTGCCACTTTTAACTCATAGTTTTGCTGTTGTGATTTTTTTCTTTTGCCCCTCTCTTTTCTGGGTGGTCTCCAGCCTTCTTCTGGTGTCCTAAATCCTAAATTTCTTTTTCCAGGCTGTTTCTGCCTGTCCTCTATCTACTTTTCTAGGAGAGAAGAGAGCCCCATGTCTTTCTAGTCTGCCGTCTTTCCAGGAGTTCTCTCATATATCATTCTTAAAACAAACCTGTTGAGTATATATTATTATAATTCCCATTTTTACAAATAAGGGAACTAGGATTTAGAGAAGTGATTCAAATTATTCAAGATTACAGAACCAAAAAAGGGCAAAACGAAATTTGAAACCAATTTCATCTAGCAGCAAACCTCATGCTTTTTCTATGACAACAATTCGCTTCAGTGAATAAAGACAACATTATGATTCATGAAATAAGTATTATAGATGTATGCATAAATTAAATTTTAATTTTTCTTTTCACAATTATTTCAAACTTCCTTTTTTCTAGTAAAAGAGTATAGTTTCTTTCAATTTACAAGTCACTTTCTATCTGTTATGGAATCTGACATAAGAATATGTAGTGGGGAGCAGATGTGGCTCAAGTGGTTGACCTCCCGTCTCCAACATGGGAGGTCCCAGGTTCATATCTCCAATGCTTCATGAAAAAAACAAAAACAACAAGCAAAACAAACAAAAAAAAACCAACTCAGGGAAGCCAACGTGACTCAGTGGTTGAGTATTGGCTTCCCACATATGAGGTCCTGGGTTCAATCCTGGGCCCCTGGTACTTAAAGAAAAAAAGAATATGTAGCTATAAATCTGAACTATGATTACCCTCATTTTAATGAATATGCTTTTATTGAGCATGTATACATTGTTATTTTGTATCTACCTTTAATTATATTAACATTTAAAACAGAACCAAAAGGATTTCAAATAAACAGTTTAAGGTTGGAAAAGGGGGACAAAATTTCAGATTCAATGGAAAAATATTTTATATAAAGAAAACATAAATATAAAATTTTAGATAAAACACATACTTTAAAAAAAAGGATTCTGATAAGCATAAGCATATTGATAAAATGGATTTAAGAAAAACATTAACTTATCAAAATTGACTGAAGAATAAAATGAATGGAAAAACAAATATCCCCTGATTAAAAGACACCAGGCTCAGATCATTGGGTAGACAATTTTACTGTATAAAAAAGAAGTAATTCTTCTTATACAACTGATTAGACACTAGAAAAATGGAGAGAGAAATGTAATCTTAAGATTAAAGCCTGAGAAGGAAAGAACGGGAAAAGAAAATTACAGATTTATCTTACCTATGAACATAGATGTGGAAATTCAAAATAAAATATTAGCATATAGAATATAGGCAGTACTTCTTTTTGCAGCGACCAAGTAGAGTTTACCTCAGGAATGCAAGGACCATTCAATATCAGAAATTTCAATAATGTAATAAATTGTGAGATTAAAGGAGCGAAAAAATATTATCTTGATCAATACAGAATAAGCATTTCATATAATTCAACATTCATTCATAAACTTTAGCAATAGAAAAATAGAAGGGAAATCCATTTTCCTGATAAAGAATATACATGAAAAACATCAAACTTAATGGTGAAATTAGAGGTATTTCCATCAAATTCAGGAATAAGCATATTTATCTACTATCATCACTTCTATTTTCCTTTATACTGGAGGTTCTGTATAATGCAATAAGACAAAAAAAAAAAATCAGAAGAGTAATAACTGGAAGGAAATGGATAATATTTTCATTTATATAGTTGACTGAACTACCTACATAAAAAACACCCAAGAGAATCTAAAGTATTATAGGTAAAAGGAGAATCAAATGATTAATAATCAATTACAAAATATCATGGCATAAAGATATTATACAGAAAACTAACAAAATAGCATATTTATTCTTCATATGGACATCTAATAAGAATCTCAAAATCCATATGTCTAAAATTTAATACCTGATATCCCCTCTCAGACCTGCTCCTCCTACATTCTTCCTTATTTTGGTAAATGAAAACACCATTCTACTAGCCCAGGCCAAATATTTTTGATTCATTCTTGATTCTTTTCTCTTTTATACCTCCCATTCAATCAATCAGCAAAATATGTTGGTTCTACCTTCAAAACATATCTAACTACTTCTCATCACCTCCACTGCTACCATTTAGGTCCAAGCAACCATAACATCCTACCTGGTCTTCCTGCTTTTGCTTTTGTCCTCTACTTCTATTTTCCATGTAGAGTCAGAGGAATCCTTCTGCATGTAACTCAGATGATGTCACCCCTCTGCTCAAAATCTTCCAGTGGCTTTTCATCTCATTTAGTATGAAGCCAAAGTTCTCAGGAAGACTTTAAGATCATTCAGGATCTGATCCACTGATATCTCTACAACTTTATCTCCTTCTACACTTCTCATTCATTCCAGTCTATACATAGTCTCATTTTCCCCCTACTATACCAAGCATGCTACCATCTCTGGGCTTTTGTATTTGCTATTGTCTTTCCTGAGCATTTTTCTTCAAGAAATATATATGTAACTCACTTTCTCACTTCCTTTAGGTTCTCTTATCAAATGTCACCTTAACAGAAAGACCTTCTCTGAGCCCCTAATAAAACAGCAACCCTTGTCCTTGTTCCCCGATCTCCTCTTTCTTGGCATTCCCTATCCCTCTATTCTTTATTTTCCTCAATGGCACATATCTGTGACTAATATTAAATACTTACTTTTTTGTCTATTGATTGCCCTCCACTAAATGCAAATTCTATGAGAGCAGGTACTCTTTCTTTTCCAGTGTAATAGGCCCAGAACTTAAAACAATGTCTCTTTTGCAGTATGCATTCAAATATATTGTTGACTAAATGCATGAATTGTTTTTTGTGTGTTATTCTTTGTATTTTTTATGATTGAAATATTGCATAGAAAGGGAAAATAATTTTAATGAAAAGTAAACTATAATTTGAATATTGTTCAAATAGCAATATTTCATGTAAATAATGCAGTATATCTTTTCTCTTCATTCTTAGTACTGCTGTTGATGAGGATAATATATGATTTAAAAGTACACAAAAAGTTTGTTTTGCATCACAAGGCTTTAGCAAATAGACCTAGTACTGTGAAACCTCTCATAAGTAGGAATATACAAAGGGATTGGGTGTTTTGTGGCATTCCAGCAATTAAATTATTTAACCAAAAATCTCATTTTTATCTAGGGTATAAGGAAAAGGTTATAAAACATTTATTCACATTTAAAACAGGCAGCAACTTTCCTTTATGAACTTTAGTCAGCTATCACTTGAATTGTTAATATACCTTTCTGATCTTTAAAAATAAACCATCACTAAACATTTTTCCTTTACTAAAGAGTTAAAAATGAAGTGGAGTTATAAGATGACAGATGGTGAGCAACATCAGTGGGAATGACTGACTAAGGAACTCCAAAATGCTGCTGCTTCATGAAAATAACCAAAACATTGTTTAAAAATAATCAAAACCAACTTTTCCAGAACTCTGAAAATTAAACAAAAGTTTGGAACAATCTGAGGCACGCTTACTCAGGAGAAACAGTTGAATCTTGGTAAGAACAGTGAGTTTTGTGACATTTTAAGTGGCCCTATTCCCATTTTACTCTTCTTTTCTCTGTCATAACTTTGAAATCCAACAGCCCCATAATCAGTATGAAAAATAGCAGTCACTAGAGTGGGAAGAATGGTTTTGGAGTTCTCCAAAAATATCATGCCTGAGAACTATCATTATTTGACTGTCTGCCAGTTCCCTGGAAACCTACACTCATAGGGCTTGCTTGTCTATATTTGACCTGTGTATTAGTCAGCCAAAAGGGGCGCTGATGCAAAATACCAGAAATTTGTTAGCTTTTATAAAAGGTATTTATCTGGTGTAGAAGCTTACAGTTACCAGGCCAAAAAGCATAAGTTACTTCCCTCACCAGTCTACTGTCATGTATTAGAGCAAGATGGCTGCTGACGTTCAGCCTTCCTCTTCCTCTTAAGGCTCCATGGTCAGGCTCTCTAGGCTTTGTCTCTCTCCCCAGGGCTCCATTCTCTCTGGGATCAGCTGCTTTGTTCTCTCCACAAGGCCAGCTGTGAAGTGTAAGGCCTTCTCTCCTTCCTCATGACCAAGCTCCTCTGTGTGCGTACTTCCCAGGGCTCCAGCTCAAAAACTCCAGCATTGAAACTCCAACTCTCTTCTCTGCCATGTAGTTTTCTCTGTGAGTCCCCACATACCAAGGGGGCGAGGACTCAATGTCCTACTGACGTGGCCCAATCAAAGCCCTAATAATAATTTAATTATGCTCAGGTACAGACCAGTTTGCAAACATAATCTAGTATCTATTTTTGGAATTCATAAACAATGCCAAAGTGCTACAACCTGACTCATATTTCTCTCAGTGCAAACAAGTTTTTCCTTAGGAATGTTTGTCAAAAAAAATCAGCAGTAATTATTTAACATTTCAGTGCCTGTGGTGGTCATGATAGTTGGGTAATATGCTGACCCAAAAATTAAAAGGAAAGCTGAGAATGAGATGTACTCAGCAGGCTATGAAAAGTTGTGACATACTTCTAGGATTCTAGAAGACTATGTGTGTATATATAGGACTGTACATATTCACAGGAAATCCTTGATAAAGCATTAGTTCTCATGTTTGGCTGACCTTGAGGCTCTGTGCAAGCAGGCTGTGAAGGCTAATGCAGAGTTCTAAAATGCTAGTCTGAGTGTTGAAGGTGTGCCCCAAGACGCACATAATGCCTCTCTGCAAGTGGTGAGAGACTTATTGGGTCCAGACATTTAAGGAAATCACTGTTTAATCATTAGTTGACCATTAAGCTAATAGAGGAGAGACTTCATTCAGTGGCCACACATGACAAAGAATATAGACTACACAGGATTAATTCAGAAATGTCACTAAACAAACAAATATCATCAATAACAATAATCACAACAACAACAAAGAGCAACAAAAACCCTGGGGAGAGGGATAGAATCTGAGTTCCATGTTTGCCACACGTTATTTAAAATGTTTAGTTTTTTAAAAAATCATGAGACAATGGACATATTACACAGTCTTTAAATCAGCTAATTTAAGAATGTTCAAATAAGTAAAGGAAATTATGCCTAAAGAACTAAAGGGGAGATAAGTACAAGGTATTAACAAGTATAGAATATCAATAAAGAGAGAAATTATAAGGAACCAAGTAGAAATTCTGGAGTTGAAAATGTATAATAACTGAAATTAAAATTTCACTACAGATACACAATAGCAGATTTGGACTGGCAGAAGGATCAGTGAAATTTCAAATAAGCAAATGAGGTTATACAGTCTACGAAAGAGAAGATAAAAGAATGAAGAAAAATGAACAGCATCTCAGAGAACTCTGGGAAACTATCAACCACCTCAACATATGTGTAATGGGAGTCCCAAAGGTGAGGGGAAATGAAAAAGGGGTAGGAGGAATATTTGAAGAACTAATGGCCAAGAACTTCCCAAATTTGGTGAATAAGATTAATGTACACATCTAAGGAGCTCAATTAACTATAAGTAGGATAAGCTGAAAGAGATCCACATTTAGACACATCATTATCAAACAATCAAAGAAAATGACAACTAAAGTAGACTTACTGGTATTCTACTATAGAGTTATTGTGATTCTAGCAATGGTAGAACTTTTATCACTGATGTGGAAGCAGCGGCCTCTGGAGGTTCTGAGGGAAAGGAGAGGAAAAAATAGGTGTAATTTGGAGGCATTTTCGGGACTTGGAATTGTCCTGAATGACATTTCAATGACAGATACAGGCCACAATATATCTTGTCATAACCTACAAAAATGTGTGGGAGAGAGCGTAAACTATAATGTAAACTATAATCCATGCTTAGAGGCAATGCTCCAAAATGTGTTCATCAATTGCAATGAATGTACCACACTAATGAAGGATGTTGTTAATGTGGGAAAATGTGGGAGGGGTAGGGAGTGGGGCATATGGGAATCCCCTATATTTTTTATGTAACATTAATGTAATCTAACTATCTTTAAAAAAAAAAAGTATATTAAAAAAAAAAAAGACAATGACAGAGAGAATCTTAAATGCAGCAAGAGAGAAGCAACCCATCAATTGGACATCATCAAAATAACAAACTTATGTGCTCTCAGAATGTCATTCAGGAAAGTGAAGAGACAACACATAGAATGGGAAAAAAACATTTGCAAATCATATATTAGATGAGACTTGTATCCACAACATACAAAGAATTCTTATAACTCAACAATAAAAAGAGAACTCAATATAAAAATGGGTGTGGCAGTTTGATATAATTTATGAATTCCAAAAAGAGATATAGATTATGTTTGTAAACTGGTCTGTTCCTTTGGGTGTTAGATTCAGCTAAGATGCCTTTGATTAAATTATGTTAAGATTAGGGCTTTGATTCGACCATGTCACTAGGGCAACTCAGTTTGAGTCCCTGCCCTCTTGGTGGGCTATATAAACAGATGCTCAAACAAGAACATGGAAGCAGATATGTGACAAAAGAGAAGATATACAGAGGCAGAAGGACAGCTCCATAGACATGGCAGAGGCCCTGGGAAGAGAAATGAGCCATTCACTTGATAGTTTACAGCTGATCTTGTAAAAAGAACAGAGCAGCTGAGCCTAGAAGGAACAAGCCCTGGGAAGACAGATGAGCCCTATGCCAGCCTACAGCTGAGATTGGAAGAAGCTGGGCCCACAGAACCTTAAGAGGAAGAGGAAGGCTGAACCCTCCCAGACATCAACCGCCATCTTGCTTCAACACGTGGCAACAGATATTTGGTGAGGAAGTAGCTCTTATGGTACCTTGAGTTGGACTCTTTGCGGCCTTGTAACTGTAAGCCTCTACCCCAAATAAATACCCTTTATAAAAGCCAACAGATTTCTGGTACTTTGCATCAGCACCCCTTTTGGCTGACTAATAGAGTGGGAAAAGGATTTGAATAGACATTTCTCAAAAGAAGATATAAAAATGGTCAATAAACACATGAATAGATACGCAACATCATTAGGGAAATGCTAATAAAAACTACAGTAAAGCTTCAGAGCTCTGTCACCCCATAGAAGCCTTGATATCCAGCAAGAACTGGCAGAAACATCTTTCTCAAGGCTCAGAATATGGTTAGAGGATTTCAGTAAGAGGGTGAAGAATGCTGAATCAAGAAAAAGGCAACTGAAAAGTGGTAGGATCTCATGGTTCCTTGGCTGGCCTCTCCACCATCCCCTCACTGGCTTAGTGCAGAGCCAGCCCACAATCCTAGTGTGGTTCCCTAGCCCCAATCTGGAAACAACAAAGCAATACCTGTGCACATACTAGGAGCATGTATTTCAGGCCCAATCTGTATAATGGCACTCTGAGGGACTCCAGGATACTTGTCACAGGTTCACCATTTGAGAACTTGCCCTGTGTGTAGAAGGCAGCTCACAAAGCTTTCCTACAGAATGTTGTGGGAGAGAAGGCAAAATATTGCTGCTTAGGGCTGCCAGAGACTAAGAGGAAACTGTTCCCTAGATAAGAGGGACACTAATATCCATGTAAATGGGGAAAATCATAGGGCCGCTCATACATGCTCAAGACAAGACACATGCACAGAAAGGATCACAGAGACTGCTGTGCTTTGGTTTCAAGCTATATTCTATACTCATTGTATGGATAAGCTTTGAAGGAGAACACACACATAGGTCAATCTTCAAAGATTGGGAAAGGTATTTATTTCCTTTTTTGTTTTTGTTAGCTCCTGACAATAAATGAAAGTTCTGTCATAACACTAGCTGGATATAAATTTAAGTAACAGATGCCTCAGGGTCTAAATTTTAGCAATAATATATTAAAATATCAAAATGTCCAGGTGACAACACAAGATTACAAAATGTACAAAGAAACATGAAGTGACCCAGACAAAAGAGAAGATTAAAGTATTAGAATACATCAATGAGGAGGATCAGATGTGGAAACACACTAGACAAAGACATTTGAAAAATGGTCATAAATATACTCAAAGAACTTAGGGAAAACATGGACAAAGAAGAAAAGGAAATCAGGTAAACAATAGATGAACACAAGGAGAATATAAGTAGAGAGATGGAAATTATGAGATGGTACCCAACAGAGCTGAAGACCACAGTAACAGAAACAAAAATTCCCTAGAGGGGTTCAGCAGTAGATGGTTGCTGACAGAAGAAAGAATCAGTGTATTTGAAGATATGTGAATTTAAATCATCCTGTCTGAGAAGCAGAAAGAAGAAAGAATGAATAAAAGTGATCAGAGTCTGAGGAACCTATGGTATACCATCAAGAGTACCAACATATGCATTGTGGGAGTCCCTGATGGAGACGAAAGAGACAGAAAAAGTATTCAAAGAAATAATGGCTGAAAACTTCCCAAATTTAATGAAAGACATGAATATACACATTTAAGAAACTCAACAAACTCCAAACAGGATAAACCCAAATAGACCCATTGTATGTCATATTATAACCAGACTGCCCAATGGCAAAGATAAAGAGAGAATTCTGAAAGCTGCAAGAGAGGAGCCATGTGTCACATACAAGGAAGCATCAATAAGACTAAGTGCTGATTTCTCACTGGGAACCATGGAAGCAAGAAGGCAGTGGGATGACATATTTAAAGTGCTGAAAGCAAAAAATGTTCAAGCAAGGGTTCTATATATGGAAAAACTGTCTTTCAAAAATGCGGAGAGATTAGGACATTCCCAGATAAAAGATGAGGGAGTTCATCACCATTAGACTGGTATACAAGAGATGTTTGGTTGAAAGAAATGGACAAAAGACAATAGATCAAAGTCACATGAAGAAATAAAGATCTTCAGTGAAAGTAACAACATGCGGAAATATAAATGCCAGTATTATTTTATTTTTGGTTTTGTTACTTCACTTTTTGCTTACTACAGGATCTAAAAGGCATGAAATGTAATGATAAATCAGTATTTGTGGACTCAAAATTTATGAACATGTAATTTGGGACAAGAACTACATAAAGTTGGGAGGGACAGAAGTTTATACTATATGATCGTATATAATATTGAAGTTAAATTGGTATCAAAGTGAATGAGATTATTATACCTTTAGGATGCCCTGTGGTAACTGCAAAGAAAATATTGGAGAATATGCAAACTCAGAGAGACAGAAAGGAGAATACAGGTTGCCATGTGTGGGAGACAAGGAGAATGAGAAATTAATGCTTAATGGGTTTAGGGCTTCAGTTTCAGGAGACGGGAATATTTTAGTAAAGGAAGATTTGGTGAGGGTACTGCAAAATTGTGAGTGTGATTAATTCCACTGAATAGTATGCTTGTGAATGGTTAAAATGGAAAAGTTATGTTATATTAATATTCCCAAATAAAAAAAGAAAGAAAGAGCAAGGAAGGAGAAAAATGACAATAAATGCAATATGTGATACTAGATGGGATCTAATATGGGAGGAGAAAGGGCTCAAAAGGACATTATTGGGACATATGAAAAACTTGCAATAAGATTATAATCCAAAGTAAAATTTCTTGAACTTGATAACTGCAATTAAGGTGGTTACATAAGTGTATATCCTTGTTCTTAGGAAATGTACAAGGCAGAATTAAGTGTTTATGGAGCATGATGTATACAATCTAGACCAAAGTATTCAGAAAATTGATTGATAGGCAGATAGCTGGAGAGATAGATTGATAGATAAATGGAAAGATAGAATGATATGTCAAATATGGCAAAATGTTAATACTGGCGGATCTGTGTATCTGGGGGGATAGCTAGGATATGTTGGAGTTCTCTGTATGGGGTTTGTATTATTTTTGTAACTGACCTGTAAGTGTGAAAGTATATCAGAATTAAAAAGTTAAAAAGTGGGGAGGAACCCCCATAATGAGACACTACTTCACTCTTACCAGAATGGCTATAACTAAAAAAGATGGACAATAGCAAGTGTTATGGAAGATGTGAAGAATTTGGAGCTTTCCTACTTGGCTTGTGAGAATGTAAAATGGTACAGCTGCTGTGTGAAATACTTTGGTAGTCCCTTACAAAGTTAGACATGGAGGCACATTATGGCTCAGCAATTTCAATCCTTGGTATATATCCAAGAAAAATCAAAATACATATCCATTAAAAAATATGTACAGAAATGTTTATAACAGCATTATTCATAATAGCCAAAAAAATGGAAAGAACCCAAATGTCTATTAACTGATGATGGATGAAGAAAACATGATATATGCATACAATGGAATATAATTCAGCCATAAAAATGAATGATGTATTGATACATGCTACAACATGGATGAATCTTGAAAACATTATGCAAAGTTAAAGATAACAGTCACAAAATGTCATATAGTATATGATTCCATGTATATGAATGCCTAGAATAAACAAATCTGTAGAAATGTTAAGTAGATAAGTATTTATAAGGGGTTGTGGGAGGGAAGAATGGAGAATGATTGCTAATGGGTACAATTTCTTTTCAAATTGATGAAAATATTCTGGAATTAGGTAGTGGTGATAGTAACAACACTTTGTGAATATTAAATACTAAAACCTACTGAATTGCACATCTATTGCCAACTGATTTTCCACAAGTATGCCAAGTAAATTGGGAAAGAATGGTCTCTTCAACAAATGGCACTGTGAAAACTGTATGTCCACATGCAAAAGAATGAAGTTAAGCCCCAACATCATACCATTTTCAAGAATTAACTCTGACTGGATTAAGAAACTAAATGTAAGAGCTAAAACCATAAAACACCTTAGAAGAAAACAGGTAAAACATTCATAACCTTGGGTTTGGCAGTAATTTCTTAGACATGACACCAAAAGCATAAGAAGCAAAAGAAAAATTAAATAAAATGGACTTCATCAAAGTTAAAACTTTTGTATGTAAAGGACATTATCAAAACATAGATGAGTCTTGAAGACCTTATGTTGAGTGAAGCAAGCCAGGCACTGAAGGATAAATATTACATGACCTCACTGATATGAATTAACCAAATTGAGCAGACTCACAGAGCTAGAGTTTGGAAGACAGGTTTACAGGAAATAAAAGGGGGAAAATGCTGCGAGCCAATGCCCATATAGGAAAAATCTATATAAGGTGGAAGTGTGTAGTTATGCAGTGGAGGGACAGGACAGTGGTGCAGTGATACTATTGGGTTAGGGAGTGCAGGTATGTCAGGGGGGTAGGTTGTGGAGGGGGGTTGGACTGTCCACGGAACTAGGGGGAGGGCTGAGGGAGGGAGCAGGTGAACACTGGGGATTGGTGGGTGCGTGGTTGAAACTACAATGTTGGGAATGCTTTTTTGGCAATAGGGCGAGGTGGGGTTACTGGTTTAGGGTAATGGATGTTGGGGGCATTTGGGACAGGGCGTACCTGGGGCAGGCTTCTAGGGAGTGTGTGAGTGTTCATCTTGACATAGTGTATTATATCAGTGGGTGGAAACCCACATAATGAGCAGGAAAGTGTTGGATTCCCAACCTGGGGAGGCCTGCTATGTTCTCAAATAGAGGGGCGGGAGTCTCTCGAGAGCATGGGCAATGCCCAATAGGGGAGGACAGACTAGTATGTTAAGCCCTCAGTGTTGTATGTTACAAGTAATTATGAATCTGATCCTGCAAAGAGTGAAGCCTGGTGGTTGCCCTGAGTCCCGAGGGGAGGGGGAGGGCGGATTAGAATAGAGGGAACAGGGAGCATTTTTAGGGTGATGGAAATGTTCTACATGATCTTGCAATGATGGATACAGGCCCTGTTAAGTTTCATCAAAATTTATAAAAGTGTATGGTCCAAAATGTAAACCATAATGTAAACCATTGACCATGGATGGTAGGTATGTTTCAATATTTGTACATCAGTTGTAACAAATGTACCATCCACATATAAAGATGTCATTAATAGTGGAAGGGGGAAAAGGAGGAGGATGTTGGATATATGGGAGTCCCCTATATTCTGTATGTGACTTTGCTGCGACCTAAAACTTCTTTGAAGGCAAAATGAAATAAGACATTAGGGGAATAAATGGAAGAAAATGTCACTGTACATACGGGACAACAGATTTTACAGTGATGAAAGAAAAAATGTCAAAAAAATTTCTTTTTATATTTTTCATTATTTTTTATTATCCCAAATTTTAAAATCTTTTTTTATTGTCAATTTTTTTGTATTTTATTTCCTGTTTTTAAAACTATCATTATTTCATTTTCTTATTAATTATATTTGGCCACTTTATTGGCTTCATTTTTGAAGAAGTTTGGAACACAGAAGGGTTACAACTGTGGCAGGGGAGGACCATTTGTGTGGGGTATCAGTGATGGGGGATACATGGGAGGAGGTTTACCTGGGCATACATATAAGGCATATAAATGTGTTCAAATGTTCATGGGGCACTGTCATGGTGGGTGGAGATTCACACAATAACTGAAAGAATATTGAATTCCCATCCTGAGGACCTCTGCCACATTCTCTAATGGAACAGCAAGAATCCCCCACGTACAGAGGCAATGGCTAGTGAAGGAGGATGGTCCATTGATGGGCCCTTGTATTGATGATTGTGCTTATGAACCTTTACTCCTGAAACTGAAACTTAGCCTGTTATTATGGGGTACTTAAATGTTACCTCCTGAGGGCCTCCTTGGTGCTCAAATGTGGCCTCTCTCTAAGCTGAACTCAGTATATAAATGCAATAACTTCCCCCCAGTGTGGGACATGACTCCCAGGGATGAGCCTCCCTGGCACCAAGGGATTACTACCAAGCACCAACTAGCAATTCAACCACAAAAAGACCTTGACCAAAAGGGGGGAAAGATAAAGACAAATGAGTTTATATGGCTAAGAGTCTTCAAAGTGAGTCGAGAGGTCATTCCAGAGGTTATGCTTATGCATGTCTCAGCAGGATTTCATCGAATGCCAAATTAGACACTACCCCAAACAGTGGGGCTCCTGAGGGCTCTGGAGACACCTAGGCACTATGGTCAGGGCAGATAGCTCGAGTTTGGTGCCTTGCCAGTGGACCCTACTTTGGGGTTTGTGCTCTCCAGTGTGACAGAACTGGACTCAGTTGTGGTTTCCCTACACATGGCTCTTTGTTCCCCTCTATTTGAACCTACAGTTGGTGCTAGAGTTCGTAGTTGTACGTCCAAGATACTTGAAGTTTTGGGCTGTCCATGTGCCAGCTGGGCCCTGAGCCTCAACGGAGTTGCAACACCTACTCTCCAGTTCATTGGACTCACCCAGGACAACTAACAAGGAGGTAATGATGGACAACCACCATACCAAGCAACCAAGAGAGCCTACAACTACAAGCAAGAGAGTCCCATCCATTGGCCGTATGGGACTGAAGTCCCCTCTCAATTATAAGTGGAGTGGGCATCACCATCCCAGAATCCTCAGGATTGGGGAATGAACTATGGACTAGAGTAGGACTAACTGGTATTCTACTATAGACTTATTGTGATTCTAGCAACAGAAGCAGTGGCCACTGGAGGTTCTGAGGTCAGGGAGAGAGAAAACAGGTGTAATGCTGGGGCATTTTCGGGACTTGGGAATTGTCCTGAATGACACTGCAATGACAGATAGAGGCCATTATATATGTTGCCATAACTTACAGAATTGTGTGGGAAAGAGTGTAAACTACAATGTAAACTATAATCCATGCTTAGAGGCAATGCTCCAAAATGTGTTCATCAATTGCAATGAATGTACCACACTAATGAAGGATGTTGTTAATGGGGGTAAATGTGGGCGGTATGGGGAGTAGGGCATGTGGGAATCCCCTATATTTTTTATGTAGCATTTATGTAATCTAAATATCTTTAAAAAGCATTTTTTTTTTTTTTAAAAAGAGGACATTATCAAGCAAGTGAAAAGACAACCTACAGAATGGGAGAAAATAATTGCTAACCATATATTTGATAAGGGGTTAATGTCCAGAATATATAGAGAACTGTTACAACTTAAAAAGAAAAAGACAAACAACCCAGCTAAAAATGAGCAAAAAACTTGAATAGATATTTCTCCAAAAAAGATACACAAATGCCAATAAGCATAGAAAAAGATGCTCAACATCATTGGTCATCAGGGAAATGCAACTCAAAACCACAATGAGATACCACTTTACACCAACTAGGATGGTGCAAATACTTGAACAAGTATTTCACTGTTCAGAGCACAATTATTCACAATCACCAATAGGTGGAAGCAACCCAAGTGTCCATCAATAGATGAACAGATAAACAAAATGTGGTATATCTATATTTATTCTGTCATAAAAAATAATGAGGGGGGCGGATGTGGCTCAAATGGTTGGGCGTCTGTCTCCCATATGGGGGGACCTGGGTTTGATCCCCAGGACATCCCGGTAAAAAAAAAAATAATAATAATAATGAAGTTCTGATACATGCTACAACATAAAGACATCATGTTGAGTGAAATAAACCAGACAAACTAGGACAAATATTGTATAATCTCTCTTATAGGAAATACCTAGAATAAGCAAATTCATAGACAACAAATAGATTTCATGTTGGTAGCAGGGGTCTGGGAAAGTTGGGAGAATGGGAAGTTATTGCTTACTCGGCAAGAGTTTCTGTTTGAGATGATGAAAAAGTTTTGTTAATGGATGTTGATGATAGAAGCACAATATTGTGAATATAATTAATACCACTGAACTGTACACTTGAAATGGTTAAAATGAGACATTCTGAGTTGTATGTATGTTACTACAATAAAAAGTTAAAAAAAATCCTACTGAATTGTATACTTTAAAAGGGTGAAATTATGGTATGTGTATTATATCTCAATTAAAAAAATAAGAGCACATACTGTGATGTCATAAAGACCTGAGTTTCAAGTTTGACTTTACTAGCTGTGAAAATTATCTATCTCATACTTGGCTTCAGTTTATGCTCTCATTATAAAATAAGAATAAATGTCTTTATAAAGTAATTTTGATTATACTGAGAGTTTCTTGTGAGGATTTAATTACATATCTATATTTTAAAAATCCAGTATATTTCCAGTAATATACCAAGTATTCAGTAATTGTTAATTTTCTTATCCCCTTATTTTCACTCAAATTTTCAAACTCCCAATTCTGTCTTATTACTTTATATGCTTACTTACTCCGCCCCACCCCCTACATTATTTGCCATCACCAAAGGAAGTCTCTCGACTATGAAGATGGGAAGCCATGGGAACTTTTCTTCTGTGAAGAGGATACAATTCAAAATTTGCAAAGAAGAAAACTATGAAATAATTTTTTATTTAGAATTGTTGCATTTTAAGGCTTCAAACTATCATATGGCCATCTAGAACAACCTTTAGTGGATAAGCGAGTTCTTATACCAAAATCTGCTACATGGTAATAATATCTTCTGCAGGAATACTTCAGTGTTTGAGAGCTTACTTTCTGCTGGAGAAGCCTATTTCATTTTTTGGACAACTGCAACACAAATATTTATTTTCTAGTGTAGGTTCTTATTCTTGTCTTATCTCTCAGCAGGTTTATAAATGTTTTATAATCTTTCACATATAAATTCATATAGTTCTTTTCATTTTTATTGTCTATATTTCTGGAGGCAGAGACTATGATTGCTAAAATTGCTTTGTATTCAACTATGAGCAGAATCATGTTTATAAGTGTCTCCAATAAATATAATTTGGTGGTGATAAGAAAATGTGAAAACATGGATATACTCAAATATTTGGGAATGTGAAAAAATTACAGAAAGGGCCAAGGGGTGAAAATTGGGAAATTTGAAAGAACACATAATCGCAAAATAATTGCAAAATCTGTTGCTTAACCTTAACATACATTATATAAAAAATGAAAAAAATTTAACATGAAAATATTTATTTTGTATAAGTTAAAATGTATCCTACTAAATTTATTAAGGGATCTTAAAAACTCTATCTACATATTAATTTTAATTCAATTTCATGGGAAAATCATATTTTTGGTAATTATGGAAAGTTGAAACATATGAATTATTATAATTGAAAACTTGGTTGACCTACAAAGCCATTGTGTTTAAAAAGAATGCTATTACGGAAAATCTGACATGCATTGTTTTTCCAAATGCTGTTTCTTTGATCAAACTAGAATAAATAATGGCACATTCTTAAAGTTTTAACAACTCTTTTTCTGTTTTTGTAATTATTCCTTTGTTTCTGTAATTCTTTTGTTATATAACAAGCTGATATATAAACAGATACTATGATTGCATAACCTGGACAAGTATGCCAAAATAATCTTAGTTATATAATCAAATAGACATATTGGTTTTCTGAAAAATTTGTGAATCAATCATGTTTGAAAATAGCTATGTTAAGAAGGGCATAAAAGTATAAAAGATAATATTTTTAAGCAAAAATAATGTCACAAGGGTATATTAATTTTAATATACATCTTCTAAATTTGTAAACTAAATTTGCAAATACATACCAAATCTATCTTTAGAGGATCTGGACCCTCAGAAGAGGAATAAGATGTTGAACTTCGGACTCCACTACTCTCAGAAGTTGGCTTTGGAGGCTGTGCATGCTGTCTATATGTAGCACTTTTAGGAGTCCAACAAAACAGGTTGATTGATTCTCGTACACAGCGTTCAATGTCAATTTCTAGATAGAAAAGTTTTAAAAAAGTAAATGTACAGAATTAGGATTGCTATGCGTACATAAAAACACAATCTTTCCTAAATGCATATAACCAAAAAGCATATGGTTAAGATGATTAATCAGAAAAGATGTCATGTAGGTATTAACAAGCATATTCATGATTGGAATGATAATATCTTTATATATATATAAACATAAGTAAACATATATACACACGTTTGTATGTGTATATTTTATTTGATATTACTATCTACATATCTATACATATACATGTGTATATATTTCTGTGTGTATTTCAGTACATCATTATTTAAACATCATGGAATACAACACATCTCCCTATCTAAAATCTGTCTATTTACTCTGATAATTATTCACTATTCCAGAGTAAATCAGAGGTTGAGATGGTTGGAAAGGAAAGATTCAGATTCAGGAAAGATTCAGATGTTGACTTATCATGACTTCTAGTAAAGTCTACTGAAAGTCTCATTTCTATTTTAAAGAAGATAAAAAAGAATCAGCAGATGTGGCTCAAGCCTTGAGCAGCTGCTTCTCACATGGGAGGTCTGGGTTGGGTCTCTGGTGCCTCTTAAAAACAAAAACAAACAACCAGCAAACAATTGCAAAAACCAACTCAGGTGAGCCTATGGGGCTCAGCACCAGCTTCACGCATACAATGTCCCAGGTTCAATCCCCGGTTCTGGTACCTCACCAGGGCAAATTAATCCAACTCTCATTTAAGCATTTCTCCCTTTCTTTTTATAATTCTTTGTGTGCTGTGCAGAAAGCTTTAAGTAGGGTTTCATATGGAGAGAGGTTAAATGCTCTTGATTAATGATTAAAATAGCCACAAATTTTCATTGAAGATTTCCTTTTCCCTCTCAGATTTGAAATGTAAGCATCTTTGATGTAGCAGTAATTTACATAGGAGGGCATTACAATACCAATTAATTACTTGTATCTTTTGATGAGATGGTAGCTCATTAGGAGGCTAACATTCCTGTGTGGGGAGTTATCCAGGGGAAAGAAGAGAGATCAAAGACAGACAATAGAAGTCCAATAAGTTGATGGGGATGAAGGAAGTTAGCACTAACCAACTTTTCTCTTTTTTATTCCTAATATTAGCAATTGGCAGATATTCTTTTATCTTTTGCAGAAGTCCAAGTATTTTGGCTTAGATAAGCAATGGAAAAAATATATTGTTTTAAAGTGCAAAGGGAGAATAAATTACCTATTTCTTTCTTTTTTTTTTTTTAAGTAAATAGGACTTTAAATTATGTGGTTGAAATGGTGCAAGAGTTATGCATTTAGAGTTGACTACTTTGATAAGATGGAGAACACCTGGAAAAGGAGTAATGTCTAATGTGACAGACATTGTATATGTTTGCTTAGTCTAATTTATTCTTACAATGACTCTTAAAGATAGGTATTGTAATCCCCATTTCTATTAAAGATGAGGAAACTAAGACATAAAGAAGCTATGTGACTTCTTATGTTAAGTGTTTTATCATGATTAGAATGACTTCAGTTATGAAAGTGTTATAAAGCATCTTTGGCCATTTCACAATATATTTAGATTTGGAGGATTGCCCGCAGGTCTGGAAAGCCAGTTACTCAGTTTAGCATTCTTTTATCCACTATTAGTTATTTTTGCCAACTTCACAGCTGGTTACCTCCATAGTTACACAAAGAGGTCAGATTTCAATATTCAAAATGCCATTCCTAGTAGAAAA
>JAQZBX010009169.1:0-46609 GCA_029593785.1 Cabassous unicinctus
CCCACCTCTTCCCTTCTTCTCTTAGCCACATGAGTGAAGGACCCTCACTATATGCTTAATATGGACAGTCTGGAAGCGGTCATCAGAACCTCAGTGAATGATGTGCATGGTTGCCAAATACAGGGCTGCCCAATAAACTCTAAAGGAAAACTTTTTAGAGTCCTAATTCCAGAGTATCAGTACAGCCAATCTTAACAAATTCTTGTGTCATTGTCATATAATCTCAAGTTAAAACCTTCATGGGGTATTATTAGAAATGCGTATCTGTACTGAGTGGAAACACTGACCATTGCAGTCAAGATTTTGATGTTAACAGTCAAGGCACAGAAGAATAAAAATAAATGGACTATGAATGTATAGAAAAAGACAAACTAAACAATAGATTTTTTTTTCAAGATTTGCAAAAATTGAAATGATCAACACTATGCAGCCTCAGTGAGGCTCTGAGGAAATGGATTTGCTTGTATCCTGTCAGTGGGAATGCAACTTGGGGGGCTTCACCAAAATCCCATTTCTAAGCCCAACATACAGAAATACCAGCACATGTGCTTACAAGGATGTTCATTCCAGCACTATTTATAACAGCAAAAAAGTGGAAGCTACCAAAGTAAGGAAATGGTTAAAAAATGGTATATTCATATAATGGCTAGGGTGTGATTAAAACAAAAGCAATAGGTCTTTAAGTGTTGGCCTGGAAAGATGACCAGGTTCTGACAATTAAAGCTTTAACCCTTCGCTCCACAGGAGGCTTCTAGCACTCTTCTCCTGCTCTTTGTCTATTAGGATTTGTCAGTGCCTGATCCATACCAGACATATAACTACGTGATGCAAGGGATTGGGATGGGAGGAGGAAGAGGAGGTTTTAGGACTTTTTTTTTTTTCATTTATAGTTGTGATTTCACTATTTATTTTAATGAGCATGCATTTTGTTGTTGTTGTCAGTATTACTTGTTATTTTTTAAGGTTTTTGGTGTCCAGAAAAAGTAAAAACAGATTCTTGATGTGTTAAGGTCTAATTCAATCTGGATGTGTCATGGGTTATACTATAATAAAAGTAGAGCCATAGTCACATGATAATACAGAGAAAAATGAAACAAAAACCAAAAGCAAAATACAAACAAACAAAACAAACAAACAAAAAACCACCTGCCTGGAAAAGTAGGGAAAATGTCATAGAAAAGGAAGGTCTGAGATTCATCGAGACTTTGATGGAGCATAGGAGCTCTTCAGGGAAAGCAATGAAGGCAAAGCTTTCTAGGCACATGAGATCAAGCCTAGAGGCATGAAACAGTGTGGGCTGTTGGGGATCTGCAGCTGGAATGGCTTCCTTGGTGCTTAGATGGTTTGTTTAGTCTTGGGATGGAGCACCAGAAGGAGCACAGCACGATGATCAGTCTGAGTTAAGCTCTAGTTGGGGAGAAGCCACAGGGGAAGAAGGCGAAAAAGCCGCGCTGATTGTTTGCACATTGGTTTCATCTGACCTGCTGTAGAATGTGGGTTATAGCTTATCTGTATATACAGCTATTGGAATGGACAAAGGAAACCCAGCCAGTGGAAGTTCCTGGGAAACTGTGATGGGACCCAAATAGGAAATGTCAGTCAAGAGATTTTACTGGTGCCAATCTCAAACACCAATGTTGGATTTGTGCTCCTTGAAGAACCATTACTGCTTACCAATTGCAGGCGAGACACTTTGGCAAAAGGTAAATGGATAATAGACATCGTCCCTGTGATATTATCCTTTTCAATCTTTTTGCAGTCACCATGTAATTTGATGCTTCAAGAACCTTTGAGACAGGGATGATTATCCCCATTTTACAGATCTTGGAAATGAGGCTCAAGAAGGTTAAGGATTTCCTCAAGTTCTCACAGCTAAGGGAGACAGGCTAGTGCCATAAAAATTCTTTGCCTTTGGAGTGAGACAGATCTATTTTTAAATCTTTATTCCATGATTTACTAGTTAGGTAACTTTGGTCAATTTACTTTCTTCTATGATTCCATTTTCCCACCAGTAGAATGTGAATAACCTTACTGACCTTGCAGAACTATTAGAAAAATGGAATGAGATAAATGTTGCCTACTCATTACCCATTTCCCCCTTCTTCCTTAGTGACTTAACTCTAACTTGGGGAAGAGGAGGCAGAAAATGCACCCTGCTAAAAAAAACTTTCAATTTTTTAGCCTCCCTTGCACCTGGGTGTGGCCATATGACATAAGTTTGGGCCAATGAACTGTAAGCAGAAGTCTATGGGAAGAATATCCCTTCCTGAATAAGAAAGCAAAACATTTTAGAAAAAGACTTTCCTCTCCCTTTCTTCCTTCTTGGAATGATGAAGAGAGATCTAGAGGTGCAGCTGCCATCTTGCAATCACTTGGCAGCAAGCATGAAGCCCACAACTCTGGAATGGAGAAGTGGAAGAGGGAGGAGCTCGGAACTCTGATGGTATTGTTGGACAACTTTTGCCTGGACTTCTCATTGCTTGAAATGAATAGACTCTAGTGAGTTTAAGCAGCTTTCAGATGGCCGTATTCCTGACTGATAGAGTAATCTAGACTTTGATACATAATTGGTACCTAATAAATAGTAGCCTGTTTTATTAAGGTGGTGAACCTTGTCTATTGTGGAAGAAAAATGTAAGTCCTCTTTAACCTACACATAAAAAAGCGTCAACCTGCCCAACTATTCCCACCACACATCACATAGGGCTTCTTCCTCTGATCTTTGCCTTGCTCAATTCCAAAGCTGGGTCCACAATCCTCTCTACTTGCCGACCAATCTTGATTCAAATGAGATAACATATGTAAAATCCCTAGCACATTGCCTAGCACACAGTATAAAACAGATGGGAATTTTCTTTTCTTCAGGCAGTAGCAAACATGGAAAATTTTAGAGTGTCCGTGATCTACAAGATAAAGACACCTAAGCAGCTTTTGCAAGGTATTCAAGGCCCCAACTCTTGCCTATAGCTCCAGCCTTACCTCCCCGAGACCCTGGATAACGTCCCCTCCCTTACAATCTCACAGAAAGGTTTACATGTTCCTTTTCTATAGCACTCATCTGACTGTAGTCATCAGTTTGCCTCTTCTGTTGAAGGTGAGGATTACATCTCATTTATCTTTGAATCCCTGGTACTCCTGCACAGAGCAGGTACTCAGTAAATTACTGCTGCATGAATAAATGAATTTCCAGTCAATGTCTAGGAGTTTATTCACATGGAGGTTTTAGCTTTTCCTTGAACCTGCTGAACATTTTCAGGCCTCAGTAGCTTCACACACACACACACACACACACACACACACACACACACTTTTATCTTCCTTTATTTTATGCCTGCAGCACTCCTACTCTTGTACACCCACCTTAAACATCATTTTTTCTATCTCTCCAAGTTATTCTATCCCCTACACTCTTAGGACATCTGATACTGATTTCTGACACAGAACATAGCACCTTGCTTATTATTATTCTGATTTGTCTATGTGCTTCTCTTCCAGCCAGACTGTGTGTTCTTAAAACCACTTAGACTCTCTCTCACTCTCTTTTTTTTTTTCCCCAGTTAGTTGTCTTCAACACAGGGAATTTTGGTGAATTTAGTTACATTCAAAGACCTGATGTTGAGTTGTTGCCCATCTCTACCCCTGTAATTAGGCTTGTAACATCAGGTATTGAGGGGAAAATGGAGGAAAATGAGCTTTTATTTGGTGCTTACTATGAACCAGACATTATTATACTCCATGCTGCCTCCAGAATAAGTTCGAAACATGCCCTCAGAAAACTTGTTGCATTATTATGGAGACATACTATACTTTCATGGAAGTTTTCGAGACAGATATAAATTGAGGTAATTTTCTCTTTGTCAATTTAAACCACACTTCTTGTGGTAACTGCCTGGCTCACAATGAGTCCATAGCTCTAAGAATGATGCAGACACAGTGGCCCTGTCTGGATTGTAGTCCTTCTCACCCAACAAATACTGGAGCCTTATCCAAAATAGCCCAATCAGATTCTTTCTACAAGAAATATGAAATTTAGAATGGATTGCTGAAGAGATTGGGAGTTGTGGGAGGTGACTCACATTTGGGGCAGCCCTCCAGAGAGAAAGGCCATGAAGTCCTGCTTTCAAGGGACCAGAAACCTCGGTATCAAGATAGGCCCTCCTATCTTGGTAGTTCAGCACTTCCTTTGATTCTCTGAGACACCCCCAGCATCCTTCCAATAAATTTCCCTTTTGTTTAAGCTAGATAAAGTCCATTTCTGATGCTTACACATAACCAATACAGTCCACATTCCAAAATAATTTCCTGTTTGGTCTCTGGTTAGGATTTGCATTAGCTGCAAGTGACAGAAAACTCAAAGTAACAGTGGCTTAAAAAGGATGTAAGTTTATTTCTCTTTCAGTTGAATATAGGAAACCAGGACTAGTTGCCTGATCCTCAGGGATCCAGGCTCCTCTATTGTGTGCTCCACCAGTCTCAGGATGTGACTTCCATCCTGTGAACCAAGATGGCTACCCAAATTTTAGTCATCATTTAATCAATCCAGCTAATAAGAAGGAGGAAGGCAAACCCCTCCCTTTACAGATGTGTCTTAAATTTTGAACACACTACTTGTATTTATATTCCATTGGCCAAAATTTAGTACACAACTCCCCTGTATGCCAGCTATCTTCCATTTGTTTTTCCTCTTCATCTATTCTCTGCCCTTGGATGCTAGCCTGTGCAGACTATAAAAATAGGACATTGTAACCTCTGACTTCTAGTTAGGAGCAGACAATAGGGACTCTAGCAGGAGATGAGAAAAAGAGAGAAGACTGAGGTCAGGGTGTTTATTTCTCTGTATCTCTCCCTTCAAGGTTTCATTGGACTGACTGTGTCCCTCAACTGAGGGCCACCGATCTTCACAAAGTAATCAACTCTACCTTTCTTCTTTTCTAGGTTCTGATAACTCTTCCCTTTCTTTATCACATCAAGCATAATGGTGGTAGTAGATTGGCTGCTACGAGTTCTGGGTTACTACTCTCTATTTTGTAGTTCCTCCATACCCACCTTAGTAAATAGCCTCTTTATAAATAAATCCTCCTTGCTTATGCCATTTTGAGTGTGTCATCTGTTTTCTGCTGGGAATTTGACAAACACACTTAATTGCAGGATAGCCTTTGAAATGTAGTTCTTATTATGGGCCAGGCACTCACCTAAAAATTGAAGGTTCTATTTCCATAAAAGGAGAGGAAAACCAATATTATGGGACAAATAGAAATCTTTGACATGGTCCCATTGGTCTATCTTTATAAGTTCTCCTATTTTTTATGTCTACTTTTTATAAGTTGAAAATTCTATGCCTTACTTTTAATATTTTTAATACAAGGAAATCATTAATTTTCTTACATCAAACAAGGTTGTAAGAATCTACAGATATACCTCTACAAATAAGAGTTATTAATTAGTCCTATTTGACCCAGGCAGGTTAGCAGAATCAACATGTGCTTAGTGAATGTATGGATGAAATGATGAAAGAATGTTTTCAATTTTTTCAATTGCAAAATTGGCAAGTTGTACCAGATAAGGTCTAAGTTCCTTCTAGCTCTGATCTCTTAGTATTATTTTATCATCTCTGTGTCACAATGTTCCATGAATTATAGAAAAGAATATGGCAGAAGAATAAGACAGACCCAAGATCGTAGAACCAGGAGAGGAGTCATGGATATTGGCTCACAAAGATTCTGACTATGAGAACAGTCAAGATATGGAAGGCAATTTAGCAGACAAGAAAATTTCAAACACTCAGAGAATGTGCTTAATTTCAGAAAACCAGAAGCCTGGAATCACATATATGGTAAGACAATAGTCATTCCAAACACAAATCAAGGAACATGCTATTCTTGAATAGAATACTGCAGTCATATATGTAAAAAAAAACAAACAACAGGGTGCTATCTGTGACTTCTGCCTTTTCCTTATTCACAACATGCAACCAGTTATCAATCTTGGTTGATTCTACCTTCTAAATATCTCTCGTTCATCCTCTTGGTTGTCATTTTCAATACCATAGTGCAGGCCCAGATCATCTCTTCCCTGAAATAAAGCTACAGATTCCTAAAAGATCATCATTCCCCTCTCCCCTCTCCCACAGCATTATCCACATTGAAGCCCATGGAATCTTTCTAAAACACAAACCAGACCATGTTACTCACCTGGGTAAACTATTCAATGGTTCCTCAATTCTCCTAGAATAAAGTCATTTTTTAACAAAACTTTGCATTATTTAGCCTTACATTTTTTTCAACGTCATCTCACTCCCACTCCTCTTCTTACTTGATACTTAATCAACCCTGTGAT
The DNA here is from genome assembly GCA_029593785.1 of Cabassous unicinctus. Lineage (NCBI taxonomy): Eukaryota > Metazoa > Chordata > Mammalia > Cingulata > Chlamyphoridae > Cabassous > Cabassous unicinctus. The sequence continues at coordinate 6,337 of JAQZBX010009169.1, forward strand.
ACCTCCATTTCCATATTTGTCCCACCCCAACTCCCCTCACTTCCTTTACCTGATGCACTTTTACTCATCCATCAAAACTTCACTCATAAATCATTACCTCTTACAGAAAGTCTACCTTGACACCTCCAGCTTTAGTCAGGTTGGAATAGGTATTCCTCCTTTGAGTTTTCATAACCCCTGGGCTTAATGATACTATATTATTTATCATGAAGTAGTGTATTTCCATATTATTAGTATAGTCTTCTAAGACTTTGAATCTCTTAAGGACAAGGGCTATGTTTCTTTCAACATGATATCTGCAGTGCCTAGCACAGAGGTCAACAAAGAAAGTGCTCAAAATATTATACGGAAAAAATAAATGAATGAACAAAACCAGTTGTGTGCAGAGAACAATGGAAATTTTACTTTCCTTGTCTCAGACACCACATTTGTATTAATGCAGCCTAGGATGGCGTTCACATTGTAACAACTATATCACTCTTAATACTCATTTTTGTTGTTGTAACACAAATATCCCTACTGCTGGTTTTGGGGTTTAGCCTCTTTCTCTAATGCACAAATTAAAGGGCAAGAATTGAACTTCCACTTCAGGACATGATGAAGCAACTGGATCCAGATGTATTCTTCTACCATAAGCAAGAAAAAAAAAATGAAACAACTATTTTCAGACATTGGGCTACAGATGGTATAGTACTGTGATTCCTAAGATATTAGAAATAAATAACATGAGCCTATAGTTGCCTTATTTTTCTTCCTAGAATCACATTCTGGACCTCGCTGCAGGAAGGAAGAATCCTAAGCAGAGCACAGCAGCCCCATTGAGTTGAAAAGACAGAATGGCATTCAGAAAGGATGAGGTGACTCAAAATTATAGGGCACAGTTTTAGGGAGGAGAGAGCTACATAGGAAAGGTACTTCAGAGTATTTGCTAAATATTAAGTCATGCATGCATAGGGCAAAACTCTACAAGATCAGACAATGGACTGGTGGAGAGCTGTAAGCCAATAAATTCCCAGAGCTCACACTGAAATTTCAACCAGTCAGATTGGAGATCATCTGGGATATTCAATAAAGATCACAGAAGAGACATATCCTAGTAGTAGGGTTAAACTGTCTCTAGAGTAAAGGCTTCTTTAGATTTGCCCTTAAAAGCTTAAAAAGAAGTCTTGAATGGATCAAGCTGATCAGGAAATAACTTATCTACCTGTCAGAACAAAGCCCAAACACTCTTTAAATAATGACAACAAAATCCAGATACTTAACAATATAAAATCACATTGTTCAGCATCCAATAAAAAATTACTAGATATGAAAAATAGTAGGCAAATGTGCGCTATAATCGGGGTAAAAATCAGTCAGTAGAAACACACTCGGAAATGATAGAGATGATAGAATTAGTGCACAAGGACTTAAAAGCAGCTATTAAGTTATGTTCAAGTATTCAAAGGTAAACAGAAATGCAGTAAGGAGATAAATGCAAGATATAACAAAAGACCAAATGTAACTTCTAGACATGCAAAGTACAATATATCAAAATGAAAACTTCACTGGATAGACTAAGAGTAGAGTCTACACAAAATGAAGCAGTTAGGGGATAAAAATAGAAAAACTAACAGTGTTTCAGTGACCTATGGGACTATTTGTAGTGCTCTAACTTAGTGTTAGAAGGATTCCCAGAAGGAGAGGCCAAGTCAAGAAGAATCAGGAAAATATTTGAAGACCTAAGGGATAAAAATACCAAAATTTGATGTTAAAATATAAACTCAGTGAAACCCAATCAGGATAACAAAGCCCTATCAGGGCAGTTTACAATAACCACATTTCTGAAAAGAAGTGATAAAGAAATAATCTTAGAAGTAGCTAGAAAGAAAAGACACACTATGTACAAAGGAACAAAGATAAATAGAAGTACATATGCACCTGAAACTATGCAAACCAGAATGCAATGGAACACTATATTGAAAGTGTTGAATGGAAAAAAGACTCTAGTATTCTATATCCAGTGAAAATATTCTTCTTTTTTTTTTTTAAATGAAGGTGAAATAAAGACTTTTTCAGACAAATAAGAGCTAAAAGAATTTGTTGCCAGCACACCTGAACTGTAAGAAATATTGAAGAATATCCATGTTTTTTAGAAAGAAGGAAAATTATAACAGATGGAAACTTGAATGTAGAAAATAAATGAAGAATATCACAATTAGTAAATGTATGATTAAATGTAAAATCCTAATTTTAGTTCTTAATTTTTCTAAAAATTAGTTGACTCTTTAAAGCAAAAATAATAATATATTTTGGAGTTTGTAATATATTTAGAAGTAAATTCTAGCACAAAGCATGAAAGGGGGAAATGGAAGAATATTGTTAATATTTTTATATATGAAGTGGTGTAATATGATTTGATGGTAGATTGTGGTGAATTAAAGAAACATATGGTAAACTTCAGAACAAGGGTTGGCAAACTTTTCTGTAAAGAGCCAGATAGTAAATATTTTAGTCTTGGCAGGCTGGATGATCCCTGTTGCAGCTAGTCAACTCTGCTATTTCAGTATGAAAGCAGCCATAAACAAAGTAAATGAATGAGCATGATTGTGTTCCAAAAAATCTTTATTTACAAAAACAGGTGATGGGCTGGATTTGTCTGTAGGCTATAGTTTGTGGAATGCTCCCACTAAAAATAAGAATAAAATAAAAATGTAGATAAATAAGCCAATAGCAGAGATAAAGTGGAATAATGAAAAATATTCAATCCCAAACAAGGCAAAAAAAGACAAAGAAAGGACAAAGAATAGATGGGACAAAAGAAAATAAGTAGCAAGATAACAGATTTAAACACAGCAATACTGTAATTACATTAAGTGTAAGTAGTTGGAAACACTCAAATTAAAAGGAAAATATTGTAAAACTGGATAAAAAAGCAAGACTCAAATATATAGACAAAGAGAGAGTAAAAGAATGGACAAATATACTGTGAAAATACTATAAGAAAGTTGGAGTGTCTCTAGTAATATCAGACAAAGTAGACTTCAGCTTAAAGGATATGACCAAGGGTAAAGAGAAGGCATTTTATAAAAATGCAGGGACTAATTCATTAAAAAGTCACAATAGTCCCCACAGAACATCAAAATTCAAGAAGAAAAACTGACAGGATAGAAAGGAGAAATTGACAAATTCACAAAAATAGTTGGAGATTTTAATACCTTCTCTCAGGCATTGATATAACAAGTATATAGAATATCAGTAAGAATAGAGCAAACTTGAAGAAAGCTATCAACAACTTAGCATTATTGATATTTATAGAACATTCCACCCACAATACCAGAACACACCTTTTTTTTGACTGCACATGGAACATTTAACAATATATATCATATGTAGGGCCATAAAACAAGTCTTACTAAATTTAAAAGGATTAAAATCATACATAGTATTCTTTTTTTTTACCACATTAGAAATACATTAAGAATTAATAACAAAAAAATATATGGAAAATCCTCATATATTTAGAAATTAACATATTTCTCAATAATTCATGGGTCAAAAAATAAATCACAAAGACTATTAGAAAATATTTTGAAAATGAAAACACAATATGTCAAAATTTGTGGAATGCAGCTAAAGCAGTGTTCAGAAAAGGGAAAAATCCACAAATATATGGAGATTAAACAACATGCTCTGAAATAATCAGTGGGTCAAAGAAGAAATTGCAAGAGACATCAGTAAATATCTTGAGGTGAATGAAAATGAAAACACAACTTATGAGATGCAGCAAAGGCAGTGTTGAGAGAGAAATTTGTAGCCCTAAATGTCTACATTAAAAAAGAAGAAAGAACTAAAATCAAAGAACTAATTGCATATCTGGAGGAATCAGAAAAATAACAGCAAACTAGAACCAAAGCAAGCAGAAGGAAAGAAATAACAAAGATTAGAGCAGAATTAAATGAAATTGAGAATTAAAAAAAACAATAGAGATTTAACAATACCAAAAGCTGTTTTTGAGAAGATTAATAAAATTGACAAACATTTAGGTAGACTAACAAAGAATAAAAGAGAGAAGATGCCAATAAATACAATCAGAAATGAAAGAAGGGACATCACCACAGACACCACAGAAATAAAAATGATTGTAAAAGGAAACTATGAATAGATCTATGCCAGCAAGTTGGACAACTTAGATGAAATGGACAAATTTCTAGAAACACACGAACAAGCTACACTGACAAAAGAAGAAATAGCAGACATCAATAGACCAAACACAAGTAATGAGATTGAATCAGTCATCAAAAAACTCCCAACAAAAAAAAATCCCAGGACAAGATGGTTTCACAGGTGAATTCTACCAATCATTCCAAAAAGATCTAATACCAATCTTACTCAAACTCTTCCAAAAAATATGAAGTGGAGGGAACATTACCTAACTCATTCTATGAAACCAGCATTCCCCTAATACCAAAACCAGATAAAGATGTAACAAGAAAAGAAAATTACAGACCAATCTCTCTAATGAACTTAGATGCAAAAATCCTAAAACAACATAGTTGCAATTTGAATTAACAACACATTAAACAAATTATGCACCATGATCAAATGGGTTTTTATCTAAGGTATGCAAGGATGGTTCAATGTAACAACATCAATTAACATAACACATTAATAGATTGAAGGAGAAAAATTACATGATCCTCTTGATCAACACAGAAAAGGCAAAGTGTGAGCAATGAAAGAAATATTAGATAAATGGGACCTCCTCAAAATTAAAATCTTTTGTGCTTCAAAGGAGTTTGTCAAGAAAGTGAAAAGGCAGCCTACTCATTGGGAGAAAATATTTGGAAATTACATATCTGATAAGGGTCTAACATCCAGCATATATTTAAAAAATCCTACAACTCAAAAATAAAAAGTTGAACAACTTAGCTAAAAAATGGGAAAAAGGCTTGAACAGATATTTTTCCAAAAAGGATACAAATGGCTAAAAAGCATATGAAAAGATGCTCAACCTCATTAGCTATTAGGGAAATGCAAATCAAAACTACAATGTGATATTATTTCACACCTACTAGACTACTGCTATTAAAAAAACAACAACAACAGAAAACTACAAGTGTTGGAGAGGATTTGGAGAAATAGGAATACTCATTCACTGCTGGTGGGACTGTAGAATGGTTCTGCCACTGTGGAGGACAGTTTGGCGGTTTATTAGGAAGCTAGGTATGAAATTTCCATATGAATTGGCAGTCCTGCTACTAGGTATGTACCCAGAAGAAATGAAAACAAGGACATGAACAGATACATGCACACAAATGTTAATAGACACATTATTCACAATTGCCAAAAGAGGAAGCAACCCAACTGTCCACCAACAGATGAATGGATAAACATAATTGGTATATACATATGATGGAATATTATTCAGCTGTAAGAAGGAATGAAATACTGATGCATGCAACAACATGGATGAACCTTGAGGACATAATGTTGAGTGAAATAAGCCAGACATAAAAGGACAAATATTGTATGATCTCACTGATATGAACTAAGTATAGTGAGCAGATTCATGGAGGTAGAATCTGGAATACAGGTTACCAGGAGATAGAATGGGAGTAAAGACTATAGAGCTGATGCTTAATCTGTGCAGAATTTATAATTAGGCTGATTGCAATGGGTTGGAAATGTTCAGGGGTGATGGTGGCACAGCAATGTGAGTGTAGTTAACAGTGCTGAAGTGTGTGAATGTAGTTCAAAGGGGAAGTTTTGGGTCACATATGTTGCCAGAAGGAAAGCTAGAGAATAAAATGTGGTGACAGAGGATTGTAGTTAATAATACAAATATAAGAATGTTCTTTCAGGATCTATAACAAAATTACATCACAAGTACAGGGTATTGATAGTAGGGTTGTATATGGGGAAAAATGCCCCTAAAGCATACTTTTATAGGATAAAAATGTATTCTTGTTGCCATAGGTAAGTTTTCTGGATAGATAGAGGCCCACATAGTAGTTAAAATATTAAACTTCCCTTCTGGGGAAGTCCTGCACTTTCTCAAATAAAATAACAAAAAACTATGGAATATATAAACCTTGCCTAATAAAAGAAAACAGGCCAATAAGCCAAGCCCTCCATGTTAATGCTTGCAAGTATGAACCTTATTCCAGTAATAGTGAAATTAAGCCTAATTATAATTAGTGCCTAAGAGTTACCACCTGAAAACCTCCTTGTTAGTCAAATGTGGCCTCTCTCTAAGCCAAAGTCTGCAAATAAATTCACTACCTTCCTCACTGCCCTACCTGATGTGGGACATGACTCCCAGGGATGAACCTCCCTGGCATGGAGGGATTATTACCAAACATTAATCAGTGATGCATTTAGAAAAAGACTTTGACCAAAAGGGGGAACTATTAAATAAAATAGAATTTTTTATGGCTAAGAGATTTCAAAGTGAGTTGGGAGGTCATTCCAGAGGTTATGTTTATGCAGGTCTCAGGCAGATTTCCCAAACTGCCACAGTAAACAAAGCCTCAAACAAAAGTGCTCCCGAGGGCTCTAGAGACATCCAGACACCACTGGCAAGACACACAGCCTCATGAAATCAACACCCCATCTGCAGGCTCTATATGTTAATATGTGAAAATCTATTTCTCCAATATAACATAGTTGCACTCATTTACAGAGACTTAAATCTTTGGATTGTTCATATGCCAGTTGAGCCCTGAAACCCAGCAGTTGTTGCCAACTCCCACTCTCCAGTTCTTTGGGCTTGCCCTGGACAACTAACAAAACAATGATGATGGACCAGTCCCATTCCCAAAACAAGGAGTATCTTAACTGCAAGCAAAACAATTCCTTTCCTCTGCTTCATAATATCTACATCCCTTTTCAGCCTGAAGCAGTCAGGATGGACATAGTCCCAAATTCCTCAAGTTTGAGGAATGAACAAAAACAAGGGGGCAATATAACCATGGACCAAAGCAGATTTATTGTTACTGTAGTTTTTATCTTGTGTTAACAGAGTAAATTGTAACATTGATATAAAAAAAATAAAGTAAATTTTCTGGGGCATGGCTAGTGGAAGAACTGCTGCCTACCTGCCTGGAAGCTTCCTTCTGTGCCCCAGTTGTTCTGGGTTCTGGAGAAGGATGTCCCAAAGCACCAGGACCTAAGGCACTGAAGAAACATACTTCATATTCCTTAACTTCGTACTCCATTTTCATCCCCAAATTCAGGTAGCTCAGGAAGAAGAGGGTGGGAGCACCTAGCTAGGCCATCACTGAAGTGTCTGGACATTGATGTAGAGACACTAACCAGAAACTAGCACCTGGTTTCTCCTGAGACACATCTAGACAGAAGCACAGTCTGTACTTAATTTAAAAAAAAAACAACAGTTTACCAACAATTGCCAAAAGGGGAAGCAACTCAAGTGTCCATCAACAGAAGAATGAAGAAACAAAATGCAGTATATCCATACAGTGGAAGATTATTCAGATGTGAAAAGGATGCATGCCACAACAAGGTTCTGCTGAACCTTAACACAATATGTAGAGTGAAATAAGCCAGACACAAAAGAACCAATTTTGTATGATATCCCTTATATGAAATGATTAGAATAAGCAAGTTCATAGTTAGAATTTAGCATATGGTTACCAGGGGCAGGGGTAAAGATGGGGAATGGGGAGTTAATGCTTAATTGGTATAGAGTTTCTGTTTGGGATGATGGAAAATTTTTATAAGGGAAGGTGGTGATAATAGCATAACATTGTGAATGTAATTAACACCTTTGAATTGTATACTTGAATGTGGTTAAAATGGGAAATTTTAGGTTGTATATAGGCTACCAAAGTAAACATTTTTTATAATCATGTAGACTGTACCACACAGAGTGAACCTAAGTGTTAAGTATGGAATATAGTTTATGATATAATTAAAATAATATCGTTTCATCAATTTTAACAAAGGTACCACACTAAAGCAAAATGTTAATAATAGGGGGAAAAGCATGTGTTGGAGTGGTGGCATATTCATGAACTCTGTACTTTCTGAATGCTTTTTCTGTAAACTTACAACTGCTCTAATAAAAAATAAAACAAAGACAGTATAAGAAAAAGAAAACTACAAACGAATATCCTTCATGAACATAGATGTGCAAATCCTTTAACAAATAAGTAATATATAAGTAAGGTAACATACCACATCTAAGTGGAGTTAGTCCAGGAATAGTGTTGATTTAACATAAAAAATAATCAATGTGATTTAACAGAATAGCGAATAAAAGAAAAAAATTAACGGATGCAGAAAAATAGAAATTCAATAGTCACTCATTAATTTAAAACAAGCAAGCAAGCAAATAAACAAACAAAAAACCCAAGCAACTCTCCAAAACCAAGACACAGAAGGTAACTTTCTCAATCTGATAAAGAACACCTATGAAAACATTACAGCTAACATAATTCTTAAAGGTGAATGACCAAGTGCTTTCATCCTAAGATCAGGAGCAAAGCTATTGATTTACACTTTACACAAAAAATAACTTAAAATGGGTCAGAGACCTAAATGTAATAGCTAAAACTACAAAATTTACAGAAGAAAACATAGAACAAAATCTTTACAATCTTTATGTTGCAAAGATTTTTTGGGGGGAATAGGACACAGATAGTATGAAAACAATTTGATAAATAGGACTTAATAAAAATTAAAAACTACTTCTCTTCAAAAGACACCATCAAAAAATAATGAGGCATTCCATAGACTGGGAAAATATTTGCAATACATAAATATGGCAAAGGACATAAATTCTTACAACTGATAAGAAGACCAATAATTATTTTTAAAAAGATCAACAACAACAAAAACACCTGACAGTTAAAAAATGTGGACAAAAACTTAGAACAAACACTTTCCAAAAGAAGATATATGAATGGTCAGTAAATGTGAGAAGATGCTCAGAATCAGGGAAATGCAAATTAAAACCCCAGTGAGATACCACTACACATCCATTAAAATAACTAAACTTAGAAAGACTGTTAACACTAAGTGTGTTAGTCAGCCAAAGGGGAGCTGATGCAAAATACCAGAAATCTGTTGGCTTTCATAAAGGGTATTTATTTGGGGTAGAAGCTTACAGTTACCAGGCCATAGAGCATAAGTTACTTCCCTCACCAAAGTCTATTGCCACATGTTGGGGCAAGTTAGCTGACAACATCTGTGAGGGTTCAGGCTTCCTGGATTCCTTTCTTCCCCGGGCTTGCCTCTCTGGGCTCAGTTGCTCTGCTATCTTCACAAGGCCAGTTGTAGACTATCAGGCGAACGGCTCTGTCTCTCTCCCTGGGGCTTGATTCTTTCCAGGCTCAGCTGCTATGCATTCTCCTGTGTGTTTACTTCCCCCCTCCAGCTCAAAACTTAGCATCAAAACTCCAACTCACTCCTCTGTTCTTCTGAGTAGTTTTACCTGTGAGTCTCCGCCCATCTAATGACGTGGCCCAATAAAAGCCCTAATCATAATTTAATTATGCCCAGGTACAGGCCGTTTACAAACATAATCCAGTATCTATTTTTGGAATTCATAAACAATGCCAAACTGCTACACCAAGTATTGACAAAGACATGGAACAACTAAAATTCCCATGCATTGCTGGTGATAACAAAAACAGGACAACTCTGAAAATGAATTAGGCACTTTTCTTACAAAGTCAGACACTTTCCTATAAAGTTATAATCACAACCATCCTATGACCCAACAATTCCACTTCAAAGTATTTACTTAAGAGAAATGAAAACAGGTGTCTACATAAAGGCTTATACACAAATGTTCCTAACAGCTTTACTTATACTATCACTAAACTGGAAACAACCCAAATGACCAGCAACAGGTGAACAGATCAACACATTTGGTAATTTTCTACAATGAAATACAACTTATTGAATTAATCAGTTCTCTGACACATGCAACCACAGGGAAGAACCTAAAATATCATTACATATAAAAATCTATACACTGTATGATTCCATTTATATGAAACTCCAGAAGAGACAAATCTAATCTATAGTGACATGGATTGTTTGGTGTTTACCTTTAATCTGGGGAGTTTGGGGATGATTGACTAGATGGACAGAAAGAATTTCAGTGATGGAAATTTTCATTATCTTGATTGTGGTGGTGATTACATGGGTATGTACATTTGCCAAAACTCATTAAGCTGTACACTTTAAATGGGAATATTTTATTGCATGTAAATGACATTCCACAAACCCTGGGATTCTAGCACCCTTCCCAAAGTTTCCCAAGGTAGGGTTGCCCAAGTTTCAGTAGATTGCCGTAGGAACTCCTGCTCCTTTGCTCTATGAATTCCTCCTCCACCTCGATTCTCACCAACTTCTCTCTCACCCCTGCTCCTCATAGCTGTTCCAGTTCTCTCTAGTGTGTTTCACTGGAAAATCCTGGCATGGCCCCCTAGTTTTCATCCCCGAAAGGACCACTAATGCTGTGCTGCTTTGTATAGAGCATTTCACCAAAGGTCTGGTGATGAGGGAGGGAGCATGTCCGTGGTATTCATCATCCACCCCTTCAAGGCAGTGACTCACTACCTCCTCACTCCTTGGCTCCAGCCTATGTCCATGGATCTGGGCCCATGTCCCTCTCTCTCCCTAATTCAAGGACTCAAGACTGACAAGGGATGACAATGGGAAAACCTTCAAGTCCTATGATGTTATAAATAGAAAAATGTAAATCTGGTTCTTTTTTGATCTCTCCCATCAAGACGAGCCCGTCACCTACATTTGCATAACCAATAAAAGTCCATTAAAGTAACTTCTCAAGCAAAAGTCCATTTGTTTCCTAAAAGGAAGTTTTCCAAGATTAGTGTTTTTCCATGGGAAGCTTATTAAAAATGCAGATATCTGTGCCCATACCAGACCCATTGAATAAGAATTTCTTAGTCCGTGGCCTGGGAATCTGTACTTTAGCTAGCAGACTACCTCACCAAATCCTCCCCACCCAATTTATTAGGCAGTTTAAAATAGCAAAAGTTCTTTTTGTTTTGTGGTTAATAAATCTTCTATGTATTCTCTAATAAATGTCCTTTAAGCCAGGGGTCTCTCACATTTGATTTCAGTAATCAATATATAAATTTTATGTCCTGGACTGGTCAATCTCCCAATCTCCATCGCCACAGCCCACCTTTGAACCACAGGGAGAGTTTTGGACCACCAACCCTCCAATATTGCAGTGGAGGTAGAACCACAAAAATGCTGTTTTGTCATAGGCTCTTGGATTCCCAGATTGTATTTAAGTTTGGTGGCCTAGGAAACATCTTATAACTCCAAATCTGTCTGTAGCTCCTTAAAGCACAAACAATTATAACTGCTTTGAAAGATAGAATACTGTGAGTTTCCCATGCCACCAGGAAGTTTTATGGCAAGCTCTGAAAACATGAATTACCCTTTGGGAATTTTAGATCGGCAAGATCTAATTGAAGTTGTTAGACAATGTTCTGGAAAAGTGGTCTGGGCATGTGCTCTGTCTAGAGTCATAGAATTGCTTAAGGGAAAACATTGAAATAGCGAATGACAAAGCTTTCCCTGAGGTTCACAGATGTTCTCTACAAATGCTAGCAGCATGCCAAGAAATAAATTTCATTTTGGGGGCTTCTTATCAGCAAGCAGACAAAAATCAAGAATCAACACTAGACATGTGGCTTGATGTAAATAAAGTTTGCAAAGCCCCTCTGTTTGCTATTTCAATAATTGCTTACAGGACGATATTTTTTTCCCCCCAGACCCTGTTGAATTGCTTTGATTCCTTCTGGAATAATGAATTTAGAGACTGAGGTATAGATGTAGTAAACTCAGTCTTTAGCTACCAGGCTTTCAGAGACACACAATGTCCCTCTGCTCATGACAATTTAGGGTTCCCCTCCACCCAGAGATAATCACTGTTAGTAAGTTTCCTTCTAGTCTTTTAAATATAAATATTATGTTTGTACTTTTCAATTGCAAAATTTGAATCTCACTATTTGTAGTTTATGTGCTACTTTTTACTACTATGAGGATGTTCACTCAAAGCTCCCATGGATAATAGTAGCAGCTAACATTTACTTAGTGCTTCTATGTTCAAGCCAACTTGCGTATTAATTACAGCCTTTATTTCTCAACACAATCCTATGAAAAAGAGTCTATGTTTATCCCCATTTTTCAGAGAAAGAATTCAGGCAGTCCAACTGAATGCCTAACTCTGATGTTATATTTGTTCAACAAATATTTATTGTCTACTACATGCCAGGCATTGCCACAGGCACTGGGGATAGAGCAGTGAACAAAGCAGACACAGATCCCTGCTCTGATGGAGCTTACATTTTATTTTTCATCTATACTGTGGATTTGCAATAATTTCCCTAAACAGTCTCTGTTGTGGGATGTTTAAACTACGTCTTATTTTATGCCATTATAAAAATAACACCGTCAGAGACAGCATTCTTTTTTAATTAAAAAAATTTTTTTTAGTATTCTTATTAATAAATCTATATTCAAGTCTATACTTATTTCATTAGGAGAGTTTCCCAGAATAGAAATTACAAAGTTCAAGGGTATGAATATTCGTTCAGGTTCTTGAGAAATATTGCCAAGTAATCCTCAAAAAGGGTGTAACAATTTACATTCCCATCAACTTCAGCAGTTTTTAAGAATGTCTCGTTTACCACACCCTTGTCAGCACTGAATTCTTCTTTCTCTACCTGATAGGCAGGATGTTGGTGGCACTGTAACAGCAAATACCTTAGTGACTTAGTGTTATTTAGAGAAAATGAATTTCACTGGCTCAAAATGGTTGAAGAACGGCAATTTGTTTTTCAAGCACCTTACAGTTCCTCATAATCAAAAAGAAAAATTCAACACTTCCCCTTTGGTGCAAATAAATATATTTATTAAACTACCTAGGGCTTCTGAGAAATGCACCTGATATTAAAAGTGCTTGTTACACAGAAATCTCCTTGTGGAACAGCTCATCTAAATTCGCACAACTTCTAACTATGGAACCTGTGAGCAATTGGCTTCTTTGTAAGGTAGTGACTTGCCCATTCTTGAAGAAATCCAAGACTATGCCAGAAGGACATTTGATCTGGTTCATTTTTGTCTTCCTTGTATTACCCCTCCTCATTAGATGTGATTTCTTCCTTCTTGGAAGAAATGTCCAGAGCACATTTTATGTATCTCTCCTATGACACTTAGCATATTCAACATATAAGTGTGTCTTTTCCTTAGCTCTTTGACTAGACTGCTGTATAGGCTGCTGAGAAAATTAAATAAAACAATGCATAAAGCACTTGGCACAGTGCTTGGCACAGAGACACCCTCAACAATGGTGAACTGAAGGAATGACTAGTCTATGCTCAATAAATTTTAGATGCTGCTAACTGCTAGTGACTGTTCTCAAATCTTTGTGTGTATGGGGTTAATCAGAGGAACTTATTAAAAATGCAGATTCCAAGGCCCCACCTCCAGAGGCTGTGATTCAATAACCTGTCAAGATGGCTCTGAGACAGGTGGTATGGAGACTACAGATAACTGAGGGAGTCATTGGTTAGTCTGTGGGCTGTGTGGTTGCAAAGACAATAGGATATTCATCTCTAAATGGCCCTGCACCTATCAGTCCCAGTCCCTACCATGTAAAGTTACTCAAGAAGGGGTCACCTAAATTTTGGCATTGCTGGGTGGAAGAAGCTTTGTTTCCAGTCCTGTTAGCAGGAAGCAGAGAGCTGATGGGTCTAAAATGTGTCTAGAGTTTCACGCCTCCCCAGACATGATCTCAAAAGTACAGCCATCATTGTCCTGGCACAAAATTTGCCCAAGTCTAACATTCTCCTATGTCTGCCACACCGGCACCATATTTTGAGCACCCAACCATGGTCCAGGCATTTTATGTTATATAATCCTCATGAGGGGGGAAACTGAGGCTCAGAGAGTTTGTTATGTGTTTGAAATCTCACAGCAAATAAGTGACATTGCTAACTTTTACCCAGACATGAATGATTGCCAAATCCAAGCACTTTCCATATAGCTCACCACTAGGATGGAGGAAAAAATTGAAAAACATCACACTCGGCCTGCTGGGGCAAGTGAAATGTGGAATCCAGTGTGTGTGTGTGTGTGTGTGTGTGTGTGTGTGTGTGTTGCCAGCAAATTCCTGATTATAGGTAATTGCATAAAACAGAGTAGATTTTTCCCTTGTAAGTAGATATTATAAATATAGGATATGAAATAACTCTGACTTAATCCCTAACCAATCAGCCCCTTCCAGTTTGCATGTTACACTGTACAGCATTATCCAAAAGACCCTCAGGCGGTGGGTGGGCTAAAATCAGTCAAACAATAATAATTTTCATACATGGGAACTCCCCAGCTTTCCAGTTGGCTGTTCAGTCAATCATGAGTCATGAATTTCCTTTTTAGGATAATATTTACCATACAGCACGGCTGGTTACAGGGGATACGTAATATTCACTTATCTGATGGAGAAACATGTTATTAAAAAATTACCCAATGATAGATTTACCTGATAAATAATCCTTAGGATTTGACAAAAAAAAGTTGGGGAGAGCCTAGGGTGGGATCATAGTGAATAGAAAGGTGAATAGGAATAAGCCATAGTTCGGGGGTAAATAGAAGGGTGTTTGTCTGGAGCTGGGTGTTGAAGTAATTCTTACTGTAATAAATAGAATAGAGAAGAAAGAGAGGGAAAGAGAGAGAGAGAGACACAGACAAAGACAGAGAGGATGAGGAGGAGAGTACAAGAATGAACATTGAAAATGGTTAATAATAATAGTGATATCAGTGGTTTTAAAAGCATTGTTAGTGTTGCTGGCACTGAGCTAATTATTCTAGGTGCACCATCAGTTTTCATCTTCATGGAAACCGTGGGTATTCGTGACTCCCACTGCCATCCTGATTTCTCAGATTCTAGCCAGTATAATGTAGTGGTTAAGGACACACACCCCGGAGCTAAAGTATCTGAGTTTGGATATCAGTCCCCCGCTTACTAGCTTGTGTAACCTTAATCTTTCTGTGCCTCAGTTTACTCATCTGTGAAATAAGGGTAATTGTAATTTTACCCACCTTATATGGTTATTAAGAGGATTGAAGGAATTAATAAAAAGTATTTTTAAACTCAATTTCGGCTTGTCTTTCAACTGTAGCTGAAGAATCAGAGGTCAGAGCTTAAATCACTTGCCCATGGAAACAGAACTAGAAAGTGACAGAGCTGGGTTGGAAAACCCTGATCTGTTTGACTCTGGCACATGTAGTCTCAACCTCTCTCCTCTGACTGATGGGAAAAATAAGGCAGGCACTGAAGAGATATAACGGAGGATGTTTTCCCAGGACATATGACGGCAAACCCACCATTCGAGTCAACCAACCTCAAATTCATGGGCCAATTTATAACTAGACAGTGCTTGATCTAGAAGTGACCCTGGAGATCATATCAAACTGTCATCCCAGGGACCCCCTGATTTCCTACAGGTGTGTTTTGTTTGGCCTGTGCAGTGTTGACTGGTACAGAGCTATGGATGTTTTTGAATTAGTTCCAGATTTATGTCTTCTCTGCAAAAACTCGATTTGGCAACACTGGGCTCATATGCCCATATATAACATTCAGGTCTACTCAACTGCTTCTGAGTATATCACCATCACTCTGACTGTTTCTTGCATCTGGCCCGCTTCACTGGTTTATGTCCTCATGACAGCCCATTGAATATGGGACACCATATCCCAGGCCCCATGAACTTCCTTTCCTTTGACTCAATACTCCAGGTCAATGAACTCTTCCAGAAAGTAGAATCGTAGTCCTCCTCCCAGCCTGCCTCGCATCTCTGAAACCTTGCATTCATTCACACGCCTCTCACAGTGTGGGGCTCTGAGGGAAACCAACTTGCTGTGAGTTGACTTACATCTCTTGAGATCTTCTGAGCCCTCCCATCAAAGCTTCTCCTGTTGGGCCAGCCTCACCAGCTCAATGAGGACTTACATGCTGTTATCCGAAGCTTCCTGGTGATAAGGAAGCTCAAGCTTTCCTAAGGTGTTGGTCTGTCCCAGGACACTTACTAGACACTTAAGAAGCCTCTTGCCTGGGGTTACCTAGCTCTCTAGCACAAGATCATATTGTCTCTCTGCCTTTGGAAATTACAGTGTTTCTCCTCCATTACACAGGCAACCCATCCTGTTCAAGGGTTGCCAAGATCACAGCAACAATCCCCTAACTTGTACAGTTACAAACATTGATTCCCAGCTAACCCCAGAGGATATGGCTTTCTCCAGCAGCCTCAAATTCAACAGCTCAGCAATTGGCCCATCTTCAGTGTAAACCTCCTTCGTGCCAGGTCCTGTGCTACTGCTGAGGTCTCAAATGGGGTGATGCAAACCTTTCTTTGAGCACCAGGATATCTTTATTTCATCTTCATAACTACTCTATGAGTAGGTATTATATGTATCCCCATTTTACAGATATAGAAACTGAGGCTGGGAAAGTTTATTTTCTTGTCCAATGACAAGTTTAGTTTCAAAGCTCCAGGTTCTTTACAGTCTTGCAAGGGTGGTGGAATGGTATAAAAATTAAGATCTATATGATGGTGAAAAGAGCATGATGAGTACTCAGCAGGAAGACTTCATGGAGGAGGTTAACTGGAACAGAGCCTTCAGAAATGGGTAGGGTCTTTATAGGGGAGAAAAGATTACATCTGGAACCCAGAGTGCAACCAAGTCTTAGAAGTAGAAAATCTGGGGATATGTCATTTTGTGTACCTGTCTTGGGACATCGTCTCAGGAACGAAGATTTGGAAAAGGCCAGATTACAGGGATGCTGAGGGGTTTGGACTAAGCGCACTGGAAACTCTGGATGGAGTTTGGGCAGTGATGAATCCATTAGGGGCTTCAGAGAGAGAAACTCCCTTCTTCTCTTGTTATTGAGTACTTTTGCCATGGGCAGTCTTTAGTGTAGGGGTCTAAGAAAGCAGGATTAGAAAATGTGTGGTCTTTGGAGATTGAGTTCAGCTAGAGCAAGGAGAGTTGAGAATTATTCATGGAGAGGGGGCATTGACTGGAGCCATGAAGAACAGATGAGGTGTTAACGCTCAGAGATGAAGGCAAAAGGCATTCCAGGTAGAGAACAAGTGCAGCAAAGAGGGCAGGAAATTAGCAGGCACATTTGGGGAGCAGTGAATAATTTATTGTTCCTCAAACAGAAAGTGTGAGGGGAATGGGGTGGGAAGTAGGTATAAGGCAGTAAGGGTTGATTTTTGGTAAACGTCAAACTAAAGAGCCCTATTCTAATGTGAAGTCTGTAATGTTTTTGAGCAAAAGAGTGATATATGGAGCAGAGGAGAGTGAAGGAGAGACTAGAGACAAGCACCAAATAGGGAGCAGACCCAAAACTTCAGGTGAGATGCAATGAGCTTATGAACTAGGGCAGATGCAGTGGGAATGTAGGGTTCTTTTTACCTTGGGTATCAAAAATTTTGTAGCCTGGTTGCAAACAGTACATATTCTTGTCTCATCATTGTCATTTTGTTGCTGTTTTTGTTGATTTTCCTCTTCTCACCTCTATCCTTCTTCCCCTCCTTCCCTTCCCCTCTCCTTTTTCTCTTTCTGCTTCTCCTCTTCTTCCTCCCCTTCCTTCTTCCTTTTCATTCTACCCCTCCTCCTTCCATTCCTCTTCTATAATTATTTACATCTCAATAGCCATTTCAGATTTATTTCAGAATCATTTCCTCATTTGGTTGGCCAGAATTGTTTCCACACTGTAAGATTTAGAATTGGATTCTGCTGGGAGTAACAGAAACCCAAAATAACAGTAAAGCTTCTTTCTCTCTCATGTCACATAAGCAGCACAGGCCTGTTATGGTAGCCTCCTGATTGACAGAGCCAGGCTCTTTCTAGCTTGCTGACCGACCATTCTCAGCTTATGGCTTCCACCTCATGATTCACGATGGCTGCTCAAGGAATAACCATTGCATCTGCTTTCCAGGCTGCAGAATGGCTGAAGAGGGGCAGGGAAGACAAATTCTTTTCAGGAATTTGCACACTCCTGTTCTGTTGACTCCCAATTAGCCAGATCTTAGTCACACTGCCATAACTAGGCACTATGGAGACTGGGAAGTGAATGCTTTATTCTGGCTCACCGTTTGCTGGAGTTGAGACCTGCTTAGTGTGGCAAAGGGAGAGCGACTCTGTGATCCCTTCTGAGGGCTATGCAGAGAAAGTAAATTTCTTCATGGGTAAGCATTGCTGCAGGAAAATTTTACCACCACTGCCTAGCCAGGCCTGTGCTGGGTGCTCTAGGGGGTCTGGAGAAGTCCTGAGTGTGGTGTCTACCCTCAAGATGTTTAAATGTTCACAAACCATGGAATCGTGGTACTAGAAAAGATCTTAGCTATTATCAAGAACCGTCTTCCAACTTCTGCCAGCACAGCTCCAGCTCTACCACTAGAGGCAGCTTATTTCATGAGTCAACAGTGCTCAGTTTTTACACTGAAAAATATTTGCCTCCCTTTTACTTCTACCAAGGAACAGGTATTCCTTACTTGTCATATACAAAGTAACCCATTTGCTATGTGAAGGCAGCTCTCATGTCTGTTTGTCCATCTGTCTGTCCTCTGCTTTCCCAACCAGTCTCCTCTTTTCTAGAGGGGCTGTGCCAGATGGTTAGGCTCACATGCTTTGGAGTCACCAGGCCTGACTCTGACACTTACTAGCTTTGTGACCTGGGCAACTGCCTTTTATCCTCTGAGTCTCCATTTGTGAAATGAGGCTAATATTACCCACATCATGAAATTATTGTCCAATTTAAATGAGCTAATGAATGCAACCCACAGAGCCTGACACCAAATATGGCAGTTATTATCATTACTAACACCATATAATTAATAATAATAAAACATCTCTGACTCTTTTTCCCTTTTGAGTAAATTGTGATGAGATATTAGAGAATAGTGGGGAAGAAGACTTAACCCTCTAGAGGAAATTTAGCATAAAAATACTGCCTACAAATTATGACCAGGAGCCACAATCTTTGTTCCCTTTACTAATTTTTTTTTCTGGGTTGCTGTTGCTGTCCATTGAAAATCACCACCTTGGGACTCCAGTTTGCTGTCTCCATTTACAAACTGCCTTCTGGGATGCCCCATCTGTTATAATGGGCACTGGCATTCCTTGGGCTAATTTGTTGTTTTTATTGGTAGCAGAAGCAGACAGAATACAAAGCAACACACATATTGGAGAATGCAAAGATCGTCTGCTTTGTAAAAGGGAAACAATTCTGGAAGCCTGGGGTTCTGATTCTTACCTTACCAAGAACTGTCTGGATGACCAAGGGTAAGTCAAAGCCCCCTCTGGGGCTCTGATTTCTGAAAGCCTGTTCAGCAACAGCATCCTATGACCAGAGAAAAGATGTGACATGGCCTGGTTTTCCCTAGAATCTCTTTCTCTGCACTTAGGGCTGGTCCAGGTGGGACCAATCAGCACCTGGGAGGAGGCTGAGCGCAGGCCCAGGCAGCCCCTGCTTGGTCTGTGAGCCACATAGAAGCCAGCCTGCTACCAGGGTGTGATTGTTCTTGTGATTTGGCAACACCCAACTAACGTGTCCCATCAGGGTTGAGCTAAAAATAGGTCCTATGCCATAGGGCCCAGAAAAATCATGGGCTCGGCCTACACAAGGTTGGCCAGCCAGGCAGAACCAAGGTGCCACCACCACCCCAGGGGCACGATGACCAAAGGGATGAGGTTGGCTAATTTTCCCACATGCATCCTCTTTCTCCACCCTCCCCCTGCACCCCACCCACATCAAGACCAGTGCCTTCCTGCTCTCTTTCCTCTTTCTCCTCTACTTCCAGATAAACTGACTTTTATGGTTGAAAGTATGGGTGTGGAATAGTGGAGAGACTTGGAGCTTAGTCATCCATGGACTTGGGCTCAGATCCTCACTCTGTTAATCTCTACCTGTTTGCCCATGAGCAAGTTAGGCAACCCTTTTGAGCCTCAGTTCCTCCGTTATATCATGGTCTTAATTATACCTACCTCTAAGGTAGGGGTTCTTAACAAGGGATCCTTGAGCTTGAAATTAAAAAAAAAACATTATTCTTTTGGGGACGTGTTGGTGCGGGTGTGATATATTTATTAAATATGGACTTAGTAAGGGGTCCATGGTTTTCACCTTACTGGCAAAGGGGTCCGTGGAACAAAAAAGGTTAAGAATCCCTGCACTAAGTTTTGTGATGAGGACTAAAAGCAACAAGTGGCAAAGTGGTTTAGAGCAGTGGTTCTCAAAATTTACTGTACACGCTGAATCACCTGGCATGAGGGACTTAAAAGAGAGATTGTTGGGTGCCTCCTCCCAGTTTCTGATTTGGGGATCTGGATAACATTTCCTTCCCATCAGGTTCCCCGGTTACGCTGATGCTACCGGCCCATGATTTGGGACCACACTGTGAGAACCAGTTACATATGTGAGCTCTGGAGCCAGACCGCAAGGGTTCGACTCCTGGCCCCTCCAGTTCTAGCAGAGTGACACTAGGAAAGCAACAAACCCCTTTTGAACCTATCTGGAAAACAGGAATAATATTTTCTTCTTTATAGTGTTGATGTAAGGATTAAGTGAGTAATTTATATAAAGCACTTAGCATCTGGCAAATAGCAAGTGCTGAGTAAACATGAACTTTTATTAGTATCACAGAGTCGGCACTGAATATGAGTCCAATACTTGTTCTTTTTCTCTTTCCCTGTACTTATTATCTGCTCAGCTTGAATTTCCATCTCCATACCACCCCGCCCAAAGTCTTTGTGTTCTGAGCCTCGCCCTCTGTGTGGAAGAATTCTTATGCTGGGAGAATTTGAAGCACCAAAGGAGTGCAGATTCTATGCCAAAGGTTTAGAGACCACAGAAGAACCCGAAGCTCTCAGAGAGGCAGGGCATGACCCAAGGGGATCCAGTCTCTAGAGCAGAGCTGAAACTAGACCCATGTTTCCTGGCTTCTCAGCCAGGGCATTTTCCAAGACTTCATGACGTGTCGCCGCAGCCCTGGCTATTTCCGCGTGTGCTTAGAGTACAATCCACTCTCCCCCTCCCTCGCGCGCCCGCCGTTGCTGGGCATTTGGGTTGTTTCTCCTTTGATTGTTTATGATTGGAGATGACACAGCTGTAAACATCTAACATTTGAGTATAAACGACTATTTTCTTTTGGATTTTTTCCTTGGGGTAATGTCCCCAGAGTGGACTTACTGGGTCAAAAAGTACAGACAGTGTTATAACTAGAAGAAAGCAAGACTTAGCCACTCTTCCAGGGGCAGGAACTTCTCAATTCCCATAAACTTTAAGATGGGCTGAAGATGTCAGCAGTTGAAGCAAGTTAGGGAGTAGAAGGAACACCCAGACCATGCAAGTCCGCGTGGGAGACAGTTGTGGCTGAGAGAAGGGCGTTCTCGACTGAGAGCAAGACACCTGGCGACTGCTGGTAATTTTGCCAAGAAATGGTGCTTAGACCAGTGCTTCTCAAACATTCATGTGCATAGGCATTCCCAATGGATCTTGCTAGTATGTAGGTTCTGATTCAATAGGTCTGGGGTGGGGCCCAAGATCCTGCATCTCTAACAAGCTCCAAATGATGCAATTTCTGCTGGTCCCTGGACCACACCCTCGAATACCAAGAGTTTAGGTTGCCCTCCTTTCCTTCTGCTGTTCCTCTGCCTAAGAGACTTCAAACTGAGTCGGGAGGTCATTCCAGAGGTTACGCGTATTCAAGTCTCAGGAAGATCTCATCGATTGCCACAGCAAACAATGCCTCAAAGAGTGGGCCTCCTGAGGGCTCTAGAGACATCCAGAAACTGTAAGCAGGGCAGGCAGTTCAGGAACTCCTGCCAGTGGGCCTTACTTTGGAATTTATGCTCCCCAGTGTAACAGAGTTAGACTCATTTATAGGTTCTCTATACCTGGCTCTTCTGCCCCTTTTACTTGAATCTCTAATTAGCACTATACTTGATAAATATATGTCCTAGAGACTTAAACCTTTGATCTGTCCATGTGCCAGTTGAGCCCTGAATTTCAGCAGAGTTGCAACACCTACTCTCTGGTTCACTGGACTCACCCAGGACAACCAACAAGGAGATGATGATGGACAATACCCTTCTCATCAGTTTTTAGACCCAGCTCTGAAAACTTCACTGAATTTACCTCTCCAGGCTGGATGCCCCTATTCTATGGAACTCTGTACCTTTGACTATCACATCATTGACCATGCTGCCCTAAATTGTCTATCCTTCTCGCCTTCTGTAGGCATGAACCAATATTATTCAACACTGTGTTCTTAGCCTCTAGCACAATGCCTATCTTGGTTCAGAACTAATTATTATTGTTGAATAAATGGATAAATGGATGGAGAGATCAATGGATAAATTAATAAATGACCTTAAGAGAGAGTGGAGTAAAATATTAAGAGAATGATGGTAAGCTATCAGATTTGGCATCAAGATCATTGTTATCCATTTGGGGATCTCTGAACTAGACTCACCTACTGAAAGCCCACAGTCAGTGATTCTCTGAGCCTTGCCAACTTTTCCAGACCCCAAAAATGCTGACCCCTGAACAGAGAATGAACTCAGCAAAATGAATAAGATCCAGAAAGTTTAGAGGTCCCTTACAGGGTGGCTCTAATAAATACCAGAAAACCAAAAGCAGGTGTTGGCAATCTTTCTCCTGCCCAAAGAGTTATTTACACAAGTTTCCAAAGCACAATCCCCTTCATCACTTTACACGCCTATTACATGGTTCTCTGCAGGGAAAAGCCTGGAGTTGGTTAGCTCAGTGGGTTACAGAGTGGGTCTCTCAAGGCCAAGGGCAGGGGGAGCCTTTTCCCTTCCTCTGCTCCAGGGCTACAGATGGCTTGCCTAATCCTGGCTGCCCGAGCCGATGGTCTTGTTTGGTCCTAACGGTTAGAGAATGAGGATAGAGCAGTGTGAATTCATTCCTTCCACTCAAAAGAAGGAGCAGTGTTATGGAGTACAAAGAATGTGAGCTTTGATATCAGACACAAATCAGGGATGCCTCAGCCACTTAACAACTGTATACTCTTTTTTTTTCTTAACTTTTTATTTTGAATAATTTCAAATTTAGAGAAAAGTTACAAGAAAGGTCCAGAGAACTCCAGTGTACTCTTTGCCCAGATTAAGCAATTTTTAACATTTTGCCACATTTGATTTCTCATTCTCTTTTGATTTTAATTTTTTGTTCCAGTTCTTCTGATTAAAGATGACAAACATTGACTGAAACAAATTAAAATAAAAAAGTTATTATTAAAAAATCACAAACCTAAATAAGTAAAAAAGTAATGTAAATAAGTTTTTAAATGATGCTATTTGTAAGTTTGTAGCATTTATATTTCTGAAGCTATTTTGGAACCATTTTGAGAATCAGTTGCATATATCATGCCCATTTACCTTGTAATACTTAAGGGCATATTTCCTAAGAACAAGGATATTCTCTTACATAAGCTCAGTGTGGTTGTCTGAAAAAATACATTCATCTTACTTGCGATCCACATTCTAATTTTGTCAATTGTTCTTTGTAGAAGTTATTTTTCTCCCCCCACTCCAATATCTAGAGTGATTATTGGGTACAATTGTTTCTGTTTGTAATTGTTTTATGTTTTTACTCTATCCTTGTTGATTAAATTTTATTTTTTGAATATGTAGAACATTAACATACTTCCAAAACTCTACAAAAAGGTATACTCAGAGATGTGTCCTCTCTCCCTCAACCTTTCTTCCTGGTTCCCTCAACCCCTTTTAGGTAACCAATTTTATTGTTTTCTGGTTTATCTTTCCTGTGTTTCTTTTTGCAAAAGTAAGCAGATACATGTGTATCCTATTTCCCCTTCTTTCTTGCAAAAAAGGTAGTGTCCTGTATAGATACTTTTGCACTTTGCCTTTTTCCTTGAAATCACTCCACGTCCATTCATGCAGATGCTCTTTATTCTTCTTTACAGCTGCATATTTGTGGTAGATTATAGATGGCCACAAATTATTTACTGTTTCTCTTATCAAGAGGTGGAGTTTATTTCCTCTACCCTTGAATTTGAGCTGAACTTGTGACTTGCTTTCAGCAATAACATGTGGCAAATATGATTTCCTAGGACTTCCAAGCCCAGATCTTGAGAGGACTGGCAGCTTCTGTTTTCTTACTCTTGGAAGCCAGTTGCCATGTTGTTAAGAAGCTCAGGGTACACTACCGAGTGATAAGAGGCCAAATAGAAAGCAGGCCTGGAAAAGAAGAGACCCTCTTGCATGCTCCAGTCCCAGCTGTACTCCCAGTTCAATGTAGGCAGCTGAGTGACCTCAGGCTATACCATGAAGATACGAAGAACTAGCCAGGTGAGCCCAGTCAACTCACAGGATCATAACAATAATAAGCTGTTGTTTTAAGCCACTAAATTTTGAGATGGTTTATAACAAAGCAATGAATAACTGAAACAATAACACTCCAATGTAGGTATGCCCAATCTTCTATGTTTGAACATTTAAATATTTTGCAATTACAAATAATGTTTTAGTAAAAGAATTTGTACATATGTATTTTTATATTGTTGCAAGTGTATCTTTAGGGTAAAATACTAGAAATGAGATTGCTGGATTGAAGGGTAAATGCAAAGTTATTTTGTTAGATACTGCGAATTTGCCTCAGCAAGGCATGACTGAATATCGCTCAATCTTTTGATTTTTTGCCAATGTGATGTCTGAGAAATTGTATCACAGTATTATTTTAATTTGCATTTGTATTAATTATCTATTGTCACAAAACAAATTATCCCCAAATTTAGTGACTGAAAACAGCAAATGTATATTATCTCCCAGTTTCTGTGGGTTGGGAATCTAGGAGTGGCTTAGCTGGGTGTCTCAAGTTCAGGTTCTCTCCTAAGGCTGAAATTAAGTTGACAACTGGGGCTGCAGTCATCTCAAGGCTCTACCGGGGAGGGTCCACTTCCAAGCAATTCATTTGGCTGTTGGCAGATCTCAGGTGCTCATTAGCTGTTGGCTGGAAAGATTAGTTACTTGCTATGTGGGCCTCTCCTTGGGGCTACACATAACCAGGGATGTGGCTTCCCTCATAGTGAGTGAACAGG
This sequence comes from Cabassous unicinctus, assembly GCA_029593785.1. Classification (NCBI taxonomy): domain Eukaryota; kingdom Metazoa; phylum Chordata; class Mammalia; order Cingulata; family Chlamyphoridae; genus Cabassous; species Cabassous unicinctus. The sequence goes on from JAQZBX010009169.1 coordinate 31,476, forward strand.
TGAGCTAGAGAATGAGAGAGGATATCCAAGACAGAAGCCACAGTCTTTTTGTGACCTAATCTCTGAAGTGAAATTCCACCATTTTTGCTGAATTCTGTTTGTTATAAATGAGTCACTAGGTCCAGCCCCGACTCAAAAGAAGAGAATCACAAAAGGGCATGGATACCAGGAGGCGGGGATCTTTACAGCCATTTTAGAGACTGCTTACTATAGTAGTTCTCTTATTATGAGTGCTATAGGACATCTTTATATATGCCTAAGGGTTATATATAGAGAGAAGGGGGAAGAAAGAAGGAGAGAAAGAGAATCATCTGTTTGTATTTTTATTTATAATTTTTGGGTTTCCCCCTAAATGTTTAAACATTCCTTATATGTTAGGAATTTTAGCCGTTTATCTGTTGACACAGGTTGCAAATATTTTTCCCAATTTGCCATTTGTCTTTTGACTTTGCTTATGGTGTTTTTACATGCAGAAGTTTTCTTTTTTAATGTGTTCAAATTTATCAGTTTTTTCTTTTCTTACATCATGATCTTGAGTGACAGTTAGAAAGCCTTTCCTTCCTGTCAGGAATTCATTCATCGTTTTCTTCTAGTACTTGTATAGTTTCATTATTTTACATTTAGATCTTTGATACATTTGGAATTTATTCCTATATGTGGTATGAGGAATGGATCTAATTTTAACTCTTTCCAAATGTCTATCTAACCAGTTGACTCATACCGTTTATTAAAAAGCCTATTTTTTTCCTAGTTATTTGAGTTGTCACCTTTATCATACTCTTGACTTCCATCCATGGTTAGGTCTATTTCTCTACTTTCTAATATATTCCATTGGCCTGTCTGTTCATAAAGAAGTACCACACTCTTTTAATTATAGAGGCTTTGCAGTATGTTTTAATATCTGTTACGGATAGTCCACCCTTACAGTGTTTCCCTTGCTAATTTTGCATGTTTCTTTTCCAATACAAACTTTAGTATCAGCTTGTCAACGTCCAGAAAAAAATTGTTGGAATTTTATTGGAATTACAATAAGTTTATAAATTAGCTTAGCATGCACAGATATCCTGGTGATGTTGAGTTGTCCTAACCAAGAAAAAAAGATGTCTTCCCATTTGTTCAAGTCTACATCTTTGTCTTTCAGGAATGTTTCATAGTTTTGTTTTGTTTTTTCATGTAACTTCTGAATATTTCTGGTTAAAAAATTATATAGTCTTACACAAGTTACTTTATCCCTCTCAATCTTAGATTGCTGATCCATAAAAGGGAAACATAATATCTTTTTTGAAGTGTTTTTGTGAAGAGTGAATGTGGTAAGTATTTGACTAAAATAAATACTGTGTAAATGTATTAGTTTCTCAGCTTCAATCACAAATACCATGAAATGGGTTGGCTTCAACAACAGGTCACAGTTTCAGAGGCTAGAAGGCTTGTTTCCTCCCAGGAGTTGGCAGGTCCTGACCGGCCAGTAGTCTTTGGGTCCCTGGCTTTCCTGTACATAGCTATGCCCTCTCCTTTCTCTTCCGGGTCGCACGGATCCCCATGTGGCTTTCCCTTCCTAAAGCCTCCAGCAATAGGATTGAGATGGGCCACATTTTTACTAAAAATAACATCTTCCAGAAATTCTATTTACAATGGCTTCACACCCACAGGAATGGATTAAGATGAAGCATTTGTTTTTTTTCCTGGTGTACACAATTCCACCTGCCACAGTGTGTCCTAGTTTCCTTACTCCTTCCTGGAAGTTCATCCTTTCTCTAGGGATGGGGAGCAATACAGGCATACCTCAGAGATAGTGCAGTTTCGGTTCCCCATCACCACAATAAAGTGAGTATCACAACAAAGTAAGTTACACAAATGTTTTGGTTTCCCAATACATATAAAAGTTATGTTTGCACTGTACGGTAGTCTATTAAGTGGGCAATGGCATTATGACTGAAAAATCCAATATACATACCTTAATTAAAATGTGACACAGAGACATGAAGCTGGTATAATCTGTTGAAAAAAGGTGTCTATAGACTTGCTCAACACAGGGTTGCAACAAACTTACAATTTGTAAAAAACACAAAATCTGTGAAGTGCAATAAGGGAAGCCCAATAAAATGAGCTGTGTCAGTAATTTGTCAGACATGTCCAGAAAGGACATTGTCTAGGTCAATCAATAAGTCAATCAACATTTTTGAAACTCACCATGAACCAATGACTCTGCCAGTTTCTGGAGATACAATGGTGAGTAAATCAAACAAAATTCCTTCTCTCATAGACCTTCTAGTTGTGAACATTTTCCACTAATCATATAAGATTCTATGAAATCAAAATGCAAACCCAGTTACTGACCCAGGCCCTGGAATTAAACAGAATCTAAAATTGTGCAGCAGAGTAAAATGGAGGCTTTAAAGACCTTTATAATCCAGATCCAAGCTTGACTCATCATGCGAGCAGATATTAGACCTAAAACAAGAGAGAATCAGAGCTGGAGAGGACAGAACGGATGAGGAACTTGAGGCACAGTGGGGACTGCTTTGACCAGGATCACAAAATTAATGAGCGATGAGCTGGGTCTGGAAACTTGGTATCCCAGCTCCCAGGCTGGGGTACTTGCCAACACACACCCACTGTCATTCTATTTTCTATCTGCATTTCTTGTCACTGCCACATGTATATCAGGGTTCTAGCTGTCCACACTGGTCGTCTAGGGAACATTGGCCAGAAATGAGCAGCACATTTCTAAGAAAGACCTGATATCACGAGAGTCCTGGTGTCATGAGGCTGCAACTTAATCCACAAAGAAAGCACAGTGGTTTTTTAGCAAATAGGTAGTTTGCTGTCTGTGCCATTTTTACCAAATTGTTTCACTTTGTTTTTTCCTCCCCTTTAAAATAAGCTTACAAATATGTACTTGGTAGGATCTGTGGAAGAGATTGCCGATTGTTCCCAGTTTGGTTTTCCCCTTCCTCTAGACAGGGGTTCTTATCAAGGGGTCTGTGAGCTTGAATTAAAATTCAAAAACAAAACAAAACATTATTCTTGTGGGGATGTGTTGGTGCAGGTGTGATATATTTATTAAATAATACACAGCATAGTGTGGACTTAGTAAGGGGTCCGTGGCTTTCACCTGACTGGCAAAGGGGTCAGTGGAACAAAAAAGGTTAAGAACCTTGCTCTAGAGTAATAGAACTCCTAATCCTTACCTGAGCATATGACTGGAATAGATTACATTTCTTCAGCCTTCACTGTTGCCAAGGCATGGGCATATAGCTAAGTTCTGCTCAGTGGGAGTCAGTAGAAATGGTCTGTACAACTTCCAGGAAATATCCTAAGGAGCAGGGATATGGCCTTCTTCCTCTCCTCTTTTCCTTCTTTTGGTTGGAATATGGCAGTGAAAGCTTGAGGTAAATGAACTACTGGGCCCCATGGAGTAGCATTGGGAACGGAGGCCTCACACAATGAGGCATAGGATAGGGGGAGTCTGGCACACCATCAAGCCCCATACCATATCTGGCTAGCTTATTTATATTTTGATACAAGATTTTTTTCTATATCTTATAACTACTGCTCCTTTTGGTTTACTGTCACTAATAGCTCAACTTAATTATGACTAATATATAACATTTGTCCAGGTGTGATGAAATCATTTTTGTAAAATAGTGTTATGCTTTTCACATAGGAATGGCTTAGAAAATACTTGCTATTATTATTATTATTGCTGTTGGTATTATTATCAGAGTTTCTTTCTTTCAGAGGGTCTCACTTCTGAGAATATAACTATTCTTAATACCAGGCAGACTGACAGTTACTCTGCTGAGGTCACTAACTACATGTTGAGGGTCCAGGGAGGAAGAAGTGACACCCTCTGCTTGGGTTCCATCTAAGTTGGGCCACATTGCCAATTGATTAAATATTGTCTTTGGCTTCCCAAGTTTTGCTAGTTTGTGTTTCTGCTTTTTGCCCTCTACTCTCATGCTCTCTCACCTTCTCTCCTCTCCATCTTTCCTGTACCAGAGAAGGATATCATCCTTTCTACACTAAGGTATCAGTGGCTGATTTTAGCTCTATGAGTGTCTCCCAGGATTTCTAGGAAGAGTGGTTACTTAACTTACTTTGAGTAAGTGCCTTGGTTAACTTGTCTGTAAAATGGGAATAAAAGAGAGCTAAACTTATAAGGTTGTGGAGGTACAAGACAGCAATTATTATTGTTGTTGCTGTTATTACTCTTATTTGGAGTCTCGGCTAGTATTTTCCATGCATTATTTTGTACTATCAAGGCAGGATGCCGTTATGGTCAAGGGTACAGACACTGGAGTCTAGCTGCTTGGATTTGAACCTACGCCCCTCAGCCCCATTTCTACATTCCATTTCTCTGATTCCTTTTCCTCATCTGTATAGTGAGTGGATATATTACCTCCTACTTCATAATATTATAGTGAGGCTTAAATGAGATAGTGCCTATAAAGTACTTAGAAAAGTAGTACATGTGTGCTAAATATAGTTATTATAATCACCCCCCATGTGAAGACTGAAGAAAACGGCAGCACAGAGAAGATAATGTTTTGCTAGGAAATGCACTGCTAATAAATGATAGTAGAGGGATTTGAACCCAGGTCGATTTGCCCCAAATTCCTTGCTCAAAATCACTCTGGTATCTTGCCCCCTGGCCACAGGTTCAGAAGGGTGTTGTCAGCAGAGAAAGCAGCAAATGCAAAGGCCACAGAGGTGCAAAGAGCAAGCTGTGTGGGCTGGAGCAGAGACCATGAGGTGGCAGCCTCAGCAGAGTAGTTAACAGAAGCTGAGTCATAATGGGCCTAGGACTTGTCACTCAGGGGTGGGAGAGGTCCCTCTAATATCAACTCCTTACTGTAATTGGCAACTGTTGCTTTTGTCTGCCTGGCTTCCATTTCCCCTCTTTTGGTAATCAAACCTTAAGTTTTCTTTGAGGTTTGAACTCTTCTCCAGGTCTTAAGGGAACTGTCAAATAAGTTGCATCACCTTCCCCTAAGCCAGTTTAATTGGGTCCTTTGGTCTCAACTTTGAATCTTGAACAGAATAACCCAAGCACGGAAAGTATCAAAAGTAGATATATCCTGGAGGCAGGTGGCAAGGAAAACTCTTCCTTACTGAAGAACATCAGCTAAGAAATGTAGCAGGAAAGCTAGAAACAAAAATCACCATTTTGCAACCACCGCAATACTGAATTCTTTCAAGAATCATCAACGGACACTAAAACCTTTGGGTGAAAAAAATGTCGGGGAAGAGGATATTCATATAGTCTTAAAGAACCACTCCACAGGTTGCTTGTCAATTACAAAGGCATAAAGCTACCTCCACAAAGAAGAGATGGTGGAAACTTTACCAGATGATCAAAGTTAATATCATCAATAATGGGATATCATGTGCCCCTCTGATGGGAGGCACTGAGAAGGATTCAACATGACCTGTGTGGTATTCATGCCCTATCAGATTCACCTGGATCTAATCATGAAGAAATATTAGATAGATCCAAACTCAGGGGCATTCTGCATGACAACTGCCCTTGACACTTCAGAATTTCTCACTATCATGAGAGACTAAAATGAAAAAAAAAAAACAAAAAACCTGGGGTGCTATTCTAGATTGAAAGAGACTGAAAAGACATGACAATTAAGATGACTGGATCCTGGATAAAGAAAACAGCTATAAAAGACAATTTGGGGCAATTGGGGAACTTTGAATATGGATTGTATATTACAGAGCAGTATCATATCAAAGAAAGTTTCCTGTGATAATTGTGTGATAATTGTATTGTTTTTATATGAAAGAATGTTTGTGGTTCCTTGTTCTTAGGAGATCCATGCTGAAGTAGTTTGGGGTAAAGTATCATGATATCTGCAACTAATTTTCAAGTGGTTCAGCAAAAATTTAAAATGGGTGTATGTGTGTGTATGTGTGTGGTGTGACTGCATTAGTGAGAGAGAGAGCAGGCAAACATTGCCAGCCGGGGAAGCTGCTTGACGGGCATATGCTTGTTGTACTATTCTTGCAACTTTTCTGTATTTTTGAATTTTTCAAAATAAAAAGTCGGGGAAAAGCCTCATTTTGTTTTTTCCATCCAGTGTTTCTGACAAGCACCTTAAAGTGAAATACAAAGGTCTTGGAAGCAGTGCCTACCTGGCCTCACATACCCCGGGCCCTTAATGCAAAAGAGCTTGTGGATGGCCCAGGGACGTGACTGGGCAGTGATCAGGGTTATCAGCTTGGAGCCGAGGCGGCTTTCCAACACGGGGGGTGACACCTGACATGTCTGTTGAGTTGGTTCAGTTGGTGTGTCAGTGGTCTTCAGGACACTCTCAAGGTGGGCAGAGCATTAGAAGAGGGTTGGTGAGGTGAGGAAATTGGGGGCCCCCTTCAGCCTCAGTGATAAGGCCTTGCCTCCCTCTCCAGTCATATTTCCTACCCTTCACCCTCTACTCTCTGGCCCCATGGACCTTCCTTCTTCTCCTCAAACAGACTGAGTTTGCCCCCATGTCAGGACATTTCTGCTTGCTGGTCTCGGGGTCTGGAATGTTCTCCCTCCTGACCCTTGCATGGCGGCCTCTCCCTCACCATTCAGGTAGCAGCTGAAAAGGCTCCTCCTCACTAAGCCCTTTCCTGACCACCATATCTAATGCTTTGCTCCGCCGTCCAGTCCACTCTCTACCCCATTCTACACCTCTGTTTCTTTCACAGCCTGTATCACTACCTGCAGTTTTCTCATTGTCTCCTGCATTCGGGTATAAACTCCACAAGATCAAGAGCTTGTGTATATGGTTCACATCCATGTCCCAGAAAGATGGGCACCTGGCTATCTGCTAGGCACTAAGGACACAGAGGGGACAGGACACGCAAGGCTGTTGCTCTCATTGTGCTTACGTGCTAGAAGGGGAGAGAAGCTTTGGGCAATTAACCACAAATGTGCACAAGTTAGGAAAGAGGGAAGACTGGGGCTGTGAGAAGTGAGTGCAGGTACTCAGGCTGAAAGCTGGTGGGGTGGTTTGAAGTCATCCAAGGATGGTAAGAGTCATTTCAGGTGGGGGTCCCAGTCTACTTACCTTGTATCTAATAATAAAGCTACACCGAGGGACTATGTCTCTTCAAACTCCTTTTCTTATTACTCTTGCCCACAGTTTCAGACTTTTGCATCTGCAGCCCCATTGAAACTGCTCTTCAAGATCACTAAATGGTTTTCCAATTGCTAAATCCACTGGTCACTTTTAAGACCTCATCTCATTTGATCTTTCTGTGGCTTCTATAGGTTCTCTTTTCTGGGAACTCTTACCCCTTTGGGTTTCTGTGTTATCATTGTCTTGATTCTCCAAAGTTTATCACTTCTTAGTAAGTGCAAGACACCATCCTTCGAACCTTACCTTCACCATCTCACTCAATCCTCACAAGTCTATAAACCAGATGCTATTATTGTCCCCATTTTATTGCAGAGGAAATGGAGGCTTAGAGATTAAGTAACTTGCCCAAACTCACGGAGCTAGTAAGTGGCAGAGCCTGGACTTAAACCCACACTTGTATAATGTCCTAAACCATGGCCTTAGTTGAGCTCCATCCATCCTTTCCCTTCTCCCCACTCTCTTGGATCCTCCTCTTTTTCAGGTGCCTCTTCCCAGTTGGCCCCATAAATATCAGGGTTCACCAAAAGTTCTATCCTTGAGTTCTTCTTCACCCCACATAGCTCTCCTGAGAGACCTTAACCACCACCTTCAGGTTTTAACTTCCAAATTGTTATGTGTGGCCTGAACTCTCCTACACTCCAGGATGCTACTGGATGTCTTTGCCTGGTTGTTCCCCAGACATTACCTTCCTAACCTGCCCCAATCTCAACTCAAAACCATTTCTTGAAATGTGCATTTCTATGTTCCCCCTATTGGCAAATGGCATGAATATCCATTTGAGTCCCATCCCCCACATTCAAGCAGTTGCCAAGGCCTGCAAAATCCATTCCCTCTTCTCCATTCTCATTTTCATTCCCCTATTCCTGGTCCTCATCTCTCACACAGATCATTGTCTTTGGACTGGTATGGACCACATGAACACTTCCAATCGTTTCTCCACATAACCTCCAGAATGATCATGCTAAAACATAAAGACCATGCTTAAATCTACTCAATGACTTTCCACTTCCAGTGGGATGGAATCCAAGTCCTTAGCATGCATAAAGGACACTTGACCCTTGGCTCTTGCCCTTTATCCAGCTTCATCTTTTGCTCAACTTCTTTACTACATTTTTGGCCCTATGCACAAGCTATTCTAAACCCTTTGTAGTTTCCCAAATTCAAATTTTGCTGCTTCATGTCTCAAGGGTTCCTGCCTGGAGTTGCTTCCCTCCACGGCCCTTGTCTCTTCAATGAATGTTCACACTTCCTTCAACCATCAGCTCAAGTGCCTTCATCAATGTAGTTTTTCCTGCTTTCTGTTCCTGGTCTAGAAGTTATTTCTTTTTCCATTCTATCTCATTGACTGGTCCTGGTACATCTTTTCATTCTCTCAAGGCACCTAAACCTTCATCTCTTTATTGGTCTGCCCCCTCCCCCGCCATGATTTTGTGAATTTCCAGATGGCAGGGATAATGTCTGACTCATTCCAATGCCAAAAGCAATGTCTGGAACAGAAAAGGCACTTATTTACTTCAGGTTTGTAAAAGAATGAAAGGATAAATGAATGAATGGAAGGTAAAAGACACCATGTTAAATAGTATTATAAACATCAATGACACTATCACACTATTGATAATGAACACTTATTGAGCATTTATTCTGTGCCAAGCATTGTATTAATTACCTTTACCTGAATTATTAAATTCACAGAAGAATTACAGGGTGATAGCTCCTAAAACCAAGAGCCAATAAATATTGACTTATCACCACATGTCTAGGCACTTTACATCCACTAGCTTATTAAGCCTCACAATAGTCCTATGAAATAAATACTATTATTATTCTCTTTTTATGGATGAGGATACTGAGAGCTCGAGAGATTAAATTATTCACTTCAGTTCACACATCTACCAAGAGATGGGGCTTGGATTAATCTTCCTAGAATCAACGACCAGACTCTAGACTCCAGACTCCAGACTCCAGATTCCATTACTCCATATCTCCACATACCCTTGTTAAAATTAGAATAGTAACTCTAGCGAATATTTTTGAACTTCAATGCAGTCATTGAAAACAATTCTGAAATTCGCAAATATTTTTTGGGGTGAGCATGTGATGCACATGCCTGTATATACAGTGCCTCGGAGACACCTGTCATTCAGATCCAGACAACATGATATTAGACATTTTTTATTGCACCTAGCTAAGATAGGTAACAGGATAAAACATTATAGCATGAATAAATGCAAAAGACATGACCAGGAGTGCTTTGGAAAAGCCATTCGTTCTGGATTCCTAAGTCATAATCCCCTAGTAAAAGAGCTTGAAATCCAGACTTGCTGGAAACAAACAATAGACTAAACATTGCATGCTCACATTTATGCCAGAAGATGGGATGTTACAGGAGCTGAGCTTACAGGCTTCAACCTCTGGCTCCTGGGAATACAGAGTGAAGTATAATCTAGGAAGTCCACAATGGATGTGTTGATTCATCGTGAATGCTTGAATCACAGGACTTCAGGCTGATGGACAGTTTGGGACTTCTGGTTTCCCAAATCCAGAAACTTTGAGAGCTGAAGTCAGAGGGAAGAAGTTGCAGACAGTAGGTGTAGTGACAATAAATCTGATTTCTTACAATTTGGAGCTTGAATTAGTGTTCCATAAATTACTCTCTGTGTAAATTTAGGCAAATTACTTGACCTCTCTGAGCTTGAGTTTAATCATTTGTAGGCTTGTGATAATTAAGTGAGTAAATGCCTATAAAGATTTTAGTAATAATAGCTAACATTTACTATGCACTTCCAATACCAGGCACTGTTTTGAGCATTTTTAACAGATACTAATTTATTTAAACCTCCCAAAGACTTTATAAGGAAGGTTCCAGGAAATCAATAAGCTGTCCTGGGACCACCAGAGACCAGGGAGCCAGGGCTGGAAAGTGGTCAGACACATTGACAGTCCTACACAGCGGATGTATCTTGGAGAGCTACTGCTTAATCCAGATGCCACCTTTTGCCTCCACCCTTGAAGAGGCAGCACAGAGATGGCTGAGGGCAGACTGACTTTGGAGTCAGACAGACATTGTTCTAAGCCAAGCTTTACTTTATGTCCACTGAATGACCTTAGACAAGTCTACCTATAGTCTCTGAGCTATAGCTTCCTCATTTATAGCATGGGCGATAATCCATTGAACTAAGATAAGGATGAGATAAGATCTATAAGGAGCCTAACTTTATACCTGGCCCTTGATGAGTGCTCAGTAGTGAAGCTGCTCTTGTTATTATTATCATTTTTATTTCTATTTCCTAAACGTGGACAGTCTAATCTGGCAACCCTGCCTTTGACTCTTGCCTCGTTACAACCACTATGCAAGTCTCAGAGCCTCTTCACACTCTCCAGAAGAAATTCATTCACATCCACTGGAGATATTATAGGGGTAGCAGAGGAGGTGGCTTCCATTGCATGCCCCAGAACAAGCACTTGGAATCCTCCTTTGACATCTTTCTTCTCCTGAATCATTTTTTCTTTTCTGTGCTTCCTCTAAATTCATTCATCTGTCTACTATGCAAAGTTCTATTCTCTTGCTTTCAAATTCTTTCATGATCTTCTCAATCTCTTAGTCCTTCTTCTTTGCTCCTGACCAAATTTTACATCTAAACTTGCACATCCTACCAGCAAATCAAAAGGGCTGCCATAAACCAGGTGACCCTCTTTAGAGACCTCATCCCCACTCCACTCTGAGCAGCCTATTAAAGTTTCTTCTAAACACACATGGAGTCCTCCCTGAAGGTGTTCCAGTAAATAAATATTCTCTACCTCATGCCATTACTATGCCCTTCCTTACTAATATGAGATAGCTTGACATATAACAAGTACTCAATTAATAGCAATTATTATTATTATTTACAGACTATTCTAATTTTTCTTAGTAAAGCAGTCCCTTCCTGACCTTGACTAGAAATATACTTAACTGATGGAGTAATTCAGCATACCTGGGTGTTTGGGTTTCCTAGCTGCTAAAACAAATATCATGCAAAGGACTGGCTTAGCAACAATAATTTATTGGCTCATGGTTTCAGAAGCTAGTAGGCTTCCTTCTTTCCAGGGTTGGTATCTTCTGACTGGTTGGCAGTCTTTGGTGTTCCTTGGCTTTTCCACTTCATAGTAATGTCTTCTTTCTCTTCTGGGTTCCATTGATTCCCTTCTTCTGGCTGCTCCCCGTGGCTTCTCTCTACATCTGATTTTCACTCTACTTATAAAGTACTCCAGCAATCCAAATTAAAGCCCGACCTGATTCAGTTGGGCTACACCTTAACTGAAGTAACATCTTGAAGAAATCTTCTTTATAAGTCCACAACTACCAGAACACAGACAGGACCAAGAACATGTCCAAACTTGGGTTCACAATTTAATCCACCACATTGGATGTCAGAAATTTATAACTTTTTAAAAATAAAATAGATTTTAGAGTAGCCTTTTCCAATATTGGTTCAAATGATGAAGACCATTTCCACAGTTTAACATGTATAGAATTTTTTTTCTTATAATTTTTTTATTTTTAAAGAAGCTTTAGATTACATAAATGTTACATAAAAAATATAAGGGATTCCCATATGCCCCACTCCTTCCCCCTCCCACACTTTCCCATATCAACAACATCCCTAATTAGTGTGGTACATTTGTTACAATTGATGAATACATGCTGAAGCATTGCTGCTAATCATGGACTACATTTTACATTATAGTTTACACTCTGTCCTGGACAATTTTGTAGGTATGACAAAATATACAATGGCCTGTATCCCTCAATGCAATGCCATGCAGGACAACTCAATGTCCCGAAAATGCCCCTATATTGCACCTATTCTTCCCTCTCCCATCCCTCAGAACCTCTGGTGGCCACGCCTTTATATCAATGATAAGAGTTCTTCCATTGCTAGAATAGTAATAAGTCTATAGTAGAATATAATAAATGTACTTTAGTCCATTGTTCATTCCCCAATCTCAGGGATTTTGGGATAGTAATGTACACTCTGCTTCTAATTGAGAGGGAGCGTAGATCCCATGGGGCAGATGGATGGAACTATCTTACTTGTAGTTGCAGATAGTCTCTGTTCCTTGGGATGGGCATTGTCCATCATCATCTCCTTGTTAGTTGTCCTGGGTGAGTCCAATGAACTGGAGAGTAGGTGTTACAACTCTGCTGAAATTCAGGGCTCAACTGGCACATGGATGGATGGATCAAAGATTTAAGTCTCTGGGACATATATTTATCAATTATAGTGCTAATTAGAGGTTCAAGTAAAAGGGGCAGAAGAGCCAGGTGTAGAAAACCTATAAATGAGTCTAAATCTGTTACACTGGGGAGCATAAATTCCAAAGTAAGGCCCACTGGCAGGATGCCCAATTCCTGAGCTCTCTGCCCTGCTTATAGTTTCTGTATGTCTAGAGCCCTCAGGAGCCCTGCTATTTGAGGCACAGTTTACTCTGGCAGTCAATGAGATCCTGCTGAGACTCGAATAAGTGTAACCTCTGGAATGAACTCCCAACTCACTTTGAAGTCTCTTAGCCATAAAAAACTCATTTGTACTTACCATTTCCCCCTTTTGGTCAAGATCTTTTTCCAGATGCAATGCTAGTTGGCACTTGGTAATAATCCCTCAGTGCCAGGGAGGCTCATCCCCAAGAGTCATGTCCCGTGCCAGGGGGAAGGTAGTTCATTTATACGCTGAGTTTGGCTTAGAGAGAGGTCACATTTGAGCAACAAGGAGGCTTTCAGGAGGTAAACCTTAGTCAGTATATAATACTAGGCTAAGTTTCAATTTCACAAGAAAAGGTTCATAAGTATAATCATCAATATCAAGGGCCTGGCATAATGGTCTGTCTTCCTTTACAAGGCACTGCCCTTGCACTTGGGGGATTCTTGCTGTCCTATTAGAGAATGTAGCAGAATCTCCCCAAGATGGGAATTCAATATTCTTTTGGTTATTGAGTGGATCTCCACTGACCAAGACAATGCCCCATGAACACTTGAACATATCATATGCCTTAGAGGCATGCCTTAGGTGAACCCCTTCCCATGTATCCCTCATCATTGACACCATGCACCAGTGACCTTCCCCTGCCACTGTTGTGACCCTTCTGTGATCTAAAACCTTTCCAAAAATGAAGCCAACAAAATAACCAAATAAAATTAATAAGAAAATGAAATAATAATTTAAAAATAACCAGTAAAATACAAATTTTAAAAAAATTTTTGAAATATTAAAAAATTAAAAAAAAATTTTTTTAGACATTGTGTCTTTCATCCCTGTAAGATCTGTTGTCCTATATGTACAGTGACATTTTCTTCCATATATTCCCCCAGCGTCTTATTTTGTTTTTCATTTTATCTTCAAAGAAGCTTTAGGATACAGAAAAGTCACGTAAAGAATACAGGGGATTCGCATAGATCCAATGCCCTCTCCCTGTTCCCCTCTCCTCTATTAATAACACTTTACATGCAGATGGTACATTTGTTACAACTGATGTACCAATATTGAAGCATTGCTACTAACCATGGTCAATGGTTTACATTATGGTTTACATTTTGGATCATACACTTTTATAGGTTTTGACAAAACTTGAAGTGGCCTGTATCCGTTATTGCAAGATCATGCTGAATAATTCTAATGCCCCCAAAATGCCCTACATTCCATCTATTCTATTCTTCCCTTCCCTTCCCCTCAGAACCTATGGTAACCACTAAGTTTCAGTGTTTGAAGAATAAGATTCACAGTTACTTGCAATAATATTGAGGGTTTAACATATTGGTCTGTTTTCTTTTATTGGGTACTGCCTATGTTCTCAAGGGATTCTTGTCCCTCTAATTGAGAATGTAGCAGGACTCCCCAGGATGGGAGTTTGATATTTTCTTGTTTATTGTGTAGGTCTTTACCCACTGATATAACACACTATGACAAGATGAACATTTCCATATTTCATAGAAGCATGCCCCAGGTACACTCTGCCCCACATACCTCCGCACCGCCCCCCCGCCGCCGCCCTTCCAACACCCTACATCAGTAACCCTCCCCTGCTGTATTTGCCAAAAGAATATTCCCAACATTGTAGGATTTTATTGAATGTTATCAAATAATAAAATCAATAAGGAAAGTGGAATTTGCATGGAAATATCCTTGCCTGACCTGTTAATAAGGAAGACAAAATGATCTCTGTTCTTTACAAAGCAACAATCATTTTGCAGAGAAAGGGAACCAAAAAAGCTGTTAGTTTGCTTGATGTAAAATACTGACAACTCAAGCAATACCAGCGGTTAGGCAGAATCATCAAAATTCTGAGTATTATTAATTCTGATTTTAAAGGATTAGACCAGAAGGCCTCATTGAATCTTTCACCGAGAAGCAAAGATGTGTGTGCGCGTGTCTCCATGGAACAAAGTGAGTGAGTCTTAAGCAGTTTCTTGCAACCTCAGTCAACTTTCTAAAGCAATTAGCCTTGATCCCAAGGCTGATGAATCCTGCTCTCCACTTCAGCTGGAAAAGAGGGAAGGTCTCACTATTTTTGGACAAAAAAAGGACTGATCATGGGATTTCAATTTCTTTATGAAAACTACTGTTCCAGATAGGAATTCTCAGATTTTGGCAATCTGCCATGTTTCCAATGGCTTTTTGGCCTTGAGTGTCTCCAGTTCAGGGATATGAACCCAAGAGGAAGGGATAGGAAATGGGATGTAAAGGACAGAAATTAGGGGAACAAAAACATTTATTGAGCACACAATATGTTCCAGACATGGTGCTAGATGCTTTGCCTCTATGATCATGTTTAATCTCAATACATTCCAGGAAATCAGTATCATTTTCATTAAACAAAGGAGGAAACTGGAACTCAAAGTGTGTAAGAGGCTTCCCCAAATTCTCAGAGCTAGTGAGTGGCAGAGTTGAATTGTTCCTTGGTCTTCTGATTTCAAGTCTCACGTTCTCTTCAGTATATAATCATACCTGTGAGAGACAAAAA
>JAQZBX010009170.1:0-46612 GCA_029593785.1 Cabassous unicinctus
TATTACTGATGTCCAAAGAGTGAAATGACTTACCTAAATCCACACATGTGATGGCTAAACTGATGCTGGAAACCCAGCAAGCATGGACTGATTCTTCCACTGAATATTCTGTACCTACTTTCCAAAAGATGGAAGCAATGACCACAGCTCCAGGGATAAGCAGAGAAACTCTAAAGCCAGACCTTCTGTGTTGCCTCTCCTACTCCCTTGCTGTGAGACTGTGCTAGACACACTACCTCTCTGTTCCCTTGGTTTCCTCCTCTTTCAAAAGTGGGTAGTTAATTACACCTACTGCACCAGTGACTGAGCTATTGTCTCAGCTTCAAACCTATTCTTTGGTCTCTGCCTAAGACGTCGGAGCTGGGACAGTCTCCTTTGCCATCCGGCTCCCTGTTAGGATCTGCAGTAGTGGGCCCCGGACCTAAGTAGTAGCAGTTCTTTCTAGTAGTAAGAGATGATTTATTTTGTTTGTTTGATTTGTTTTGTTTTGTTTTGTTTTCAACACTAGCAGAAATAGCTTCAGTGTGCCTCATTGGAAATATCAGCCCCAGCGAAGAAGGATTCCCTATCCTCAGAAGTCTGTTTCGGCTCCAAGAGTTTCCTCCTCCAAGTTTCTAGATATCAAAATAATTCCCATTTCTTCCCTTTGTTCCCCTAGCCTTCGGGGTGGTAATTGGTACCTGTAGTTACAACTGACCTCCCTGTTCCTTTTCTGCATTTTCAGGCCTGCGATACCTGATTAAAATAAGTGATGTGGTTTCTATGTCTGACTGAAATGTCTTCCTCATATGGTTGTTGTGAAGAGTAAAATGATCATACATATAAACGTTTTCACAGTCCCTGGCATCTAGAAAGCACTCAATAGATGTGAATTACTGTTCTATTGCTTAAGAAGAGCTGTGTGTCTGTTATGAGTATTTCCTTTATTTTCTTCCTCAGAAACAATAAAGGGAAGACTAACCTACAGTCCTTGTATTTATATTCATGCATCTTTTTGGAATTGTTTCAAGTTCCTTGGGAGCCACAGGAATCTTGGTCCCCAGATCAGCTTTATGGGGGTCACTTATTCACCAGAATAGCAACTCTCATGCCACTATTTAACTATGGCCAAAAAAAAAAAAAGGAGGTATTTTGCCTGTGAGTCATTAGCACTAATTCCCAAAACAGAGAACTTAACAAATATGGAAAACTGACTCATTTTCTTTGAGGCTTATTTTTTACTGAATTATATCCTAACAAATATTATGGTTTCCATATGCTCTCTTCTTCATCTGTTCTTTGTGTTTCCTTATTTTATTTCTATTTCACACATTTTCTGCTAAACATTCCAATGCATTGCTCTGGTTATACATTGACACTTTCTTTTCCTTATTTTACATGCTTCTCTGGTTAAATGAAAACTCTAGATTTTATTTCTGTATTCAGTGCTGCCAATGGACTGTCCTCCAAATCCTTTGCTGTATAACTAGTCAATTTTATACTTCTTAAACCAACCTTTAGGGAAATAAAATGATAAAATCGTGATTATTAGTCTCCTGAGAAGTACTAGAAAGCATACTTTATATTTTGGGGCTGTAGAAAAGTAGACATTGTGAGTTTTGCTTCTATTTGTAGGTATAGTTATTATTTATGAGGCTGGTTTAGGCTACTACGATCTCTAAGTAGATTGTGCCCTTACTTATTAGCCAACATATTAGCATTTTAGTGGAGTCCAGGAGGTGAAGACACTGTGTGTGCATGTGTGTATGTGCTCATGGTGTGTGTGTGTATGTGTGTGTGTGAGTGTGTGTGTGTGTGTGTGTTTGAGAGAGAGAGAGAGAGAGAGAGAGTGGATTGGGGCCTGGGGGTGAAGTCAATGGATGAAGACAGCAATAATTAGTTTTTGCTTCATTCAGCTAGCACTGTTTTGGTCATAGTTTAGTAGTTGAAACAGGTGGCTGCTTCAACAGAACTAGTAAATAAGCTGGTGAGACTTTTTAAAAATGCTGTACTTAAACTGTTCCATCACATTTTGTTCAGCCTTAAGAGGTCCATCCATAGTCATGAATTTGCACGATTTTATTATGGAAGAAAATATATATATTTTTCCTGCTTCTGTTTCAAATATGTCCCCATAATTAAGCTAAATCTAAACTAAAAAAATATTAATAAAGTAGAACAACTTGAACTAAATCAAACCAACCAAAAGAGAACATGCTCTCCACCATCAAGGTTTATATTCCCTAATGAATAGAAATATATAAATAGAGCTAGAGATAGCTACAGAGACTTCATGTGAAATTTTCTCCCTTCTCTTTTGTTACAGAATAAATTTATCAACAATGGCCCTTACAGCGTCATTCTAACTATTCTTTGTACAGAGAAAATATTGTTTTGTCAGGGAAGTGTGAGACAAACAAGAGATAGTTCTTATTATCGCTTTTAGTCTCCCTGGGATAGATGCCTTCCCATGGGATTTTCCATTTTATTCTTAGCAGGTGAAAGGGTCTTCTGTCAATGCCTGGCTATGTGCTGTCTTGGCTCTTTTTATGACCTTGCTAATTTACTCCCACTGTCTATTAGTATTTAATTATCCAACTACCTCACAATTAAAACGCATTCCAGACACTGAGGAAGAGCTGTTTGGCACTTACTTAGCTCTTTCATTATGTATATATTATACAAGATTAACCTCCGGTTAATATATATGTATATGATACATTTTTTTAAATTCCCTAGTTTTCCAATGCAAAAGGGTGCCATGAGGAAAAATAATCTGTAGGCAAATTGTTAATGGGTGATTTTTCAAAGGTTGAAAAGAATTGGGAAAGCAGAAAGAGATTCAGGAAACTAAAACTCAAATGGTCTGGTAACCAGTCAGGGTGAACAGACTAATTTTATATTCGTAAAACTTTAGGAGTCTCATTATTATACAACAGAAGAATGAACTGAAGTTAACGGTTATTGAAAATATTAGAAACTTTAGTCATCCTGCTTTTAAAAAAAAAAAAGATGTGTCTGTACAATCAAAGTCTGGTGAAACTCTGCCCTTGCCCTAGTTTACATCCTCAATATCTCTGAGGTGTCATGGTGATAGTGATCATCCATCTAAAATCTTGATGATATTTTTTTCTGGAGTCCATCTGTAAACTCTTGTATCAGATGGGAGGGTCCCAACTGAGCAACATGTTAAATTGGATTTGCATAAAACATTCCACCTCCTCCAGGTTGAGCTTGAAGTCTTGTTTTCATCTTCTCTGTCATGGATTAAGCATCATTTCTACAGAATATCATTTGGTCGTGTCTGAGCAGATGGTGCATCTTTAGATCTTCTGCTGTTCCACCTAGAGAGCAGAGTGGTCGTACCAAGCATTGCACTATCTCTTAAGAGCGTATCTGAGGCAGAAAGTTATCTGCTTCTCATGTCCTTCCCTGGAGGAAAAATGTCTGCTGCAAATATGTTCCCACAATTAAGCTAAATCTAAACTAAAAGAATATTAATAAAGAAGAACAACTTGAACTAGATGAAACCAACCAAAAGTAAACATTCTCTCCAACCACTAAGGTTTATATTCCACAGGGAATAGGAATTTATAAATATAGATAGGGACAGAGAGAGTTTAAACATCAGGTGAAATGTTCTCTGATAAGTAAGAAGTCTGATCCCGGTTGGCACTTAGCAGGAGACTAGGAGATGAGGAAGCCACCAGACTGTGTTTCTAGCTAGGGGCTGGTTGAAAAATCTGTTCTCCATTCTTC
This sequence comes from Cabassous unicinctus, assembly GCA_029593785.1. Classification (NCBI taxonomy): domain Eukaryota; kingdom Metazoa; phylum Chordata; class Mammalia; order Cingulata; family Chlamyphoridae; genus Cabassous; species Cabassous unicinctus. The sequence continues at coordinate 3,739 of JAQZBX010009170.1, forward strand.
ACTAAGTCCCCAGGTTGAGACCTCCCAATGGTTTTATCCAAATTAAGATTTCTTTTCCTTAGATGAATTCTTATTTTAAGAAAAGGATCTGCTGCTCTTCAAGCTGAGGAAAGGCTGTTAAGTACTGCAAATTGTGAGGCTGAAATGAAAGCTCAGGTCTTCTTAATTAGTGGTAAAAACAATGAAATTTAAATATTCCTCAAAATGGTGTATAGATGAAATTCTACTGTAATATATTTTTAGGGCTGTTGTTTGTTCTGTTGTAGTGACATTTTCTAATGATGACCACGTTTTTAGCATGCAAGGCTATGGATAAATGTGCCTTTCTTTGGTCATTTACTGCATGAAAATGATTCTACATTGTAGGATATAAAACAGAATGCCATGCATGGATGCTCCCAGGTCTTTTTTTGTTGTTGGAAATTTTGTGTGGCAGGTGGATGGCAAGTAAATGGAGTTTAGAAGTTAGAGGAGGCATCCTAGAAATGAAGAAGAAAGAAGGGTGGTTAAGTGAAATACTATAAACTTGTTAGAAATGGAAGTTTAAGGATCCTAGAGTCAACTTATATTTTCCCTCTTGGACTAAAACATAAAATATATAATTAGGTAATTTTCTTTTAGGGATTGACGTTTCCACATAAGGAATCTGAAACGGCATCTTTTTGCATAGGGGTATATATTCTAGAGGATTTCTGGAAAACTTATTCCCAAAGAAAAATTACTAAGGACCTTTCTCCATATACAGAAATAACTTTTTTTTTTCTACAACCGACTGTATATTAAAGTAGTCTTTTCAATAAATATTTACTCAATGATGATGGCAGAGTCTTAAGGCAACATGATTTCATACTGGTATGATTTTTTGGTGATCTTAGGGTGCCAAGTAAGACATTGTACCCTTTGACTTTTGAAGGACCAGAGGGATAAGACACTAAGAAACTTTTAAAGAATATATATTTTGTCTGTTATTGTAATTCATAAATTCTGGGCCACATTATAAAAAAAATCAAAATTTTTTCTTCTCTTGAAGTTATCATTTCCATTTTTAAATTTTTCCCATACCTACAAAGCCAATGGTGAGATGTATTAATTTGGCTTATTCTGTTTCATATGGGCTAACACCCTTTTTTCCCTCTTCCTATAGCACCTTCCAAATATTATTGCTAGTTACCATATTTTTACATGAAAATATTCTAATACCAGATTTTCTGTTTTCTTCATTTCTTTAGATGAATTAACACTGTTGATAGTTATTCCACAATTGGTTCAGACACTTCCTTCTCCTGGATGTGTATTTCAAATTCATCATCTCCATAATCATTCTTCACATTTTCTGCTATGGCTTTTTGTGAACTAATCATACTTCTACTGAATATCATTTCTTAATTTTGAAGTTATTGAAAAGTACTCTATGTATCCCAAGGCCACTGGAGCCTGCCTTCTTCAAGATCTTCTATGCATAATGCAATATCTTTTTCAAATGTCAGCAGTCTTTTGTTCATTAAGAATAGCCATTTTGAAATGGTGATTCACAAAGTGGATGGGCATTGCTGCCTAGGAAACAATGTATGTGTATGTGTGTGGAGAGAGAGAAAGAAAGAGAGAGAGAAAGAGAGAAAGAGAGAGAGTGGGTAGGTTGTGTATTTTGATAAAGCATATTCAATATACTTACTCAATTTTCTTCACAATATAAATTATACTATAAAATTAGTGCTAAATATTTTAGCAAGTGGGTATATGTGCAGATATGGTAGAAAGCACCGAAGGGGGTATGGCTAAGAAAGAATAAGCAACTGTTTTGGGGCAAGGAGTTGATCATTAGCTGAGATGGATGTAATGGCAGTATGAGCTGCATGTTGTTATTTTATGACATTAAGTTGTATCTTCACAACTGCCATAAATAGGATATATTTATAAATATGTATCTAAAAGCATGTCACTGAGGAAACTGAAATATGGACTGAATGAACTAGACTGTCATATATACTCTGTGACTATAGGAACAATTAATTCTCAACACGCAGATTTTTGGTTTCTCTTGACTAACATTTTCCTGGTCACCTCAAACCAGCTACTGTGTAATCAGAGATTATAAATCAAGGCTACTAACAAGAACACTGTAGGAAGATAAACCTTTAAGAAGTCAGAAGAAAATCATTTGTTCACTCAAAAGTAAAACTACAAATGTCGCAAAATGATTTAACTTTATGTACTCACACCACTTTTCCAAAATATTAGAGAAAAGAATCTGCAATGAAATTTTACTGGCTCTCTGTTTTATCCAAGAATTAACTATTACAAAGCACTGTATCTTGTCCTTCTTTTCTTTCTAAGAGTCCTCATTTTTGGTTTTTACACTTCTAAGCATCATTAGGCAGTACTGATTAGGAGTCATAAGGAAAAATGATAAGATTTGAAATTTAAATGGGTATTAGCAAAAAGCAATAATAAAAAAAAAATTGAAGGAAAAATTTGACAGGATTTAAAAGGTTGCAATTTGTTAATTAACTTTGATTTTTGCCACCCTACTAATACTGCTATAATACGTATATGACATTCACCATTGAGTTTCATGAATTAAAAAATATATTTTAAAAAAATTTATAGTTTAAGACAAAAGTTTAGAAAAATGAGCAAATATATCATGCTTAATATTTATTCCTCAATATATATTGAGGAATATATACAAAGCACAGCATAAATATATATACAAAGCACAGCATAAATATACTGAACATGTGTATTTTAAAATAAATCTCATACATGTGTAGTTATGTTCTTTGTTCTTGACCTAATTGGGCATTTTTCCAGAAATATGTGTATTTCTAAATTATCTGATTTTATGTCCATTTGTTTCTGCCATTGGAAATATACCTAGATATAAGTTTACAATGCATTTCTTTAAAATCATAGTAAAAATAGTTTAGTAGGAACACAATTTTCACACTAAGTTAAATTACTTGCTATCATATCCTTTACAAGGGCTGGTTTCTTTTTTTTTCTTTTTTTTTTTAAAGATTTATTTATTTATTTATTTATCCCCTCCTTGCTGCTTGTGTTTTACTGTGTCCATTTGCTGTGTGTTTCTTCTGTGTCTGCTTATCTCCCCCTTGCTGTGAGGTCCTGCTGCATCAGCCCACCGCGCCGCGTGGGCCGGCCTGCTCTCACAAGGAGACCCCGGGAAGTGAACCCGGGGCCTCCCATGTGGTAAACGGGAGCTCTATCCATTGAGCCACACCCGCTTCCCAAGGGCTGCTTTCTTATAAGACTATAATGGCTAATAACTGAGCACATATAATCATTTGTTCCTATCAACTTTATTAATTATTTAAATGTAAGTAAATGAAGGGATTTTTTAAAGGTTTAGGCATGCAGACTTCCATAATCGACATATTCTGCTTTCTCACTTCCCTACCTTAGTGATTCACTGATTGTATTTTAAGTATCATGACAAAAGGAAATATTTTAGCATAATCTTAAACAAAAAGAAGAAGGAAAAAAAGACAGCCTGGCATTTAAGTTTGGAAAAATGTCTCTCCTGAACTTTTCAAGGATATTTTCTTCTGCTTTAAATATTTTGATAAATCAAAATAAACACAGTAATTACTTAACCATGAAAAAAAAATCAGCTCTTTCTCTCAGGAAGTGAATAAGTGGACCTGCAGGTGGCTTAGCTCTAATTTTAAGTTCCTCCAGGATTCTCTGCTCCATGAAGTCTCTCAGTCTGGAAGATAGGACCTCCTAGTCCAGCTTTATTTGCCAATCATTTGGGCACTGAAATCCCCAGCTTGCTCTTTTGTTGGGGATTGAACAAAAGCCATGTTCATGTGTTAATCTGCATACCTGTGGGTATGAACCCAGTTGTAAATAGAACCTTTGAAGATGTTCCTGTTATTAAAGGTGTGTACTCATTTGTGAATAGGATCTTCGTGGGTCCTAATTAGATAATGGCAAATTGAATCAGCATGGGTCTTAGTCCATATTTGTGTCCTAATAAGTAGAGGAAATTCAGATACAGATGGAGGTAGAGATGCAAGCCAAGAAACTCCAATAATTGTTGCAAGCTAGCACTGGAGCACAACAGACTGCAGGAGAAAGCATGGCCTGTCGAGACCTTGAGTTTGGACCTCTAGCCTCCAAAACTGTGAGCCAATATATCCCTGTTGGCTAAGCCAAACAGTGTATGGTATTTGTCATAGCAGCCCTGGCCAACCAAGACACTGTCAGAGCCTCATAACTACCCCTGTAAGCTGGCAGTTTATTCTGCTCGTAGGAACTCTTGGCTCCCATCATTATCGCCGAGGAAGGAACTACAGGCTAAAGACCAACCAAGAACTTTAGAACCTTTCTCTTCCTGGGATTATATCCCAGGGGACATGTCACATGGCCTCATCCTCTAGCCACAGCTGATGGACAATGTATGGTCAGTCTACCCCAGCCCAGCCAATTCATGGGCTGGACAGTGCCTATGTCACCTGTGTATACATATGCACTAATGCACATACACAATGAACTGAATTAGTTGTAAGAAACTCTCCTGTGAATTTAAACCTAGGAATACTGAGGAAAGGAGCCTGTTAGCAATGGAAGTTGAGGCTGAAGTGTTTTGTATAGACAAAAGCAGGTGAAGCTGTGCTGGAGATATCAGTTTCCTATTGCTGCTGTAACAAACTACAACAAGCTTAGTGGTTTGAAACAACACAAATTTATTCTTCTACAGTTCTGTAGCCATTTGGCAATTTGATGTAATTACGATTTCCAAAAATGTAATTGGATCATGCTTGTAAACTGATCTGTTAATCTGGGCATGATTAAGTTATGATAGGGCATTGACTGGGCCATCTCAGTAGGGCATTGAGCCCCACCCCTTGGTGGGTGGGGGAATCGAATATAAAAGGCAAGGCAATTTTTGAGAAGCAGTTTTGATGTTGGATTTTTGATGTTGGAGAGAAGGCCCCAGGAGAAGAGAAGCGAGCTGTTTGCCTGAGAGTCTACAGCAGACGTTGTGGAGGAACCAGAGGCACTAAGCCTGGAGAGAAACACAGCCCTGGGAAGAGAGGAACCTAAGAAACCTGAACCCTGGCAAGCGTCGGCAGCTGTCTTGCTCCCACACGTGGCAATGGACTGTGGTGAGAGAAGAAACTTACACTTTATGGCCTGGTATCTGTGGACTTCTACCCAAATAAATACCCTTTATAAAGACCAACCCATTTCTGGTATTTCGCATTAGTGCTCCTTTGCCTGACTAATACAAGTTTGAAGGTCAGAAGTCCAAAATGGGTTTCACTGGCTAAATCAAGGTATGTTTGGAGCTATGTTCCTTCTGGAGGCTCCAAGGAAGAATCTGATTCCTTGCCTTTTCTAGCTTTTAAAGCTGCAGTCCTTACATTTTTTGGCTCATGGCCCCTTCCTTCATCTTCAAAGCTAGCACCACAGCATATTCAAATCTCTCTCTGCTTCTGTTGTCACATGAACTTCTGTCTCAATAATATCCTGCATGGGACCCCGGCGATTGCAGTGGGTCCATGTGGAAAATCCAGGATAATTTTTATAATTTCACAATTTTTATTCCTTTACTTTATCAAATGGTTTAGTGATATGTGTAGGGGGTGGACTGTACCTGTGCCTTGCCCCCCACCCCCTTGCACAGGTCAGGACCTGCTGGGGGCTCTTGGAGGAGAAGGAGGTCAGAGTGTCTGCCTTGCTCCCCTCAGATTTGTGTGAGATGCCCTAGGGTGAAGGATGGGTGTGTCCATCTCAAAATCCTTCATTTAATCACAAAGTCTGCAAAGTCCCTTTTGCAGGATAAGGACACAGACATTTTGGAGAACGGTTATTCAGCCTACCACACTTGGTAACATGCACACCCTAAGTACAAGGGTGCCAAAATTATGAATTAGAAAAATGTATGACATGCAAGACACACCTAGAGCACAGGGAAAGGAGAATCAACATGGCTAGAGCACCTGAGCTAAGCCGAAGGCAGGACTGGCCTAAAGTGAAGTTTCCTGGATTTCTGGGACTATAGTCCTCAAGGCTGGAGAAACACACTCTTGTTCTTGCTCTTCTGGAGTACTTGAGGTTACTTAAGATTGTCTCTGATTCTTGTAAGCAAAAGGGCCTAATAAGAAGCAGCATATTTTTGATACTTTCCCTTAAGGTGTAAGGTGGGTAAGACATATTTGCTCATTTTTTATTTTCCCTGATGTCCTAGGAAAGTTGAGAATCCAGCACATCGATAAGTAATTATTTTACTTGTTTCTTAGGAAAATTGGTGATTTTTCACCCTTTAAATTATAAATGGTAACAGCTACAATTTAATAAAGAGCCCAGGTGATGGGAAAGAAAACTTGCCATCACCCAGATTTTGGCGCTTAATACTTCTGAAACTTGGGAAGGATCAGCTAGCCTGAATTTATTTTTGGTTTTCCTTGAAGGTCTAATGGGGATAAGGATACTTGCCTCACCAGATTGTTGTGAGAATTACATGTTGGTAACTTGATGCCCTTTGAAATCATGATTGCCATAAAAGCCTGTCTGAAGGATTCTTGAAATCTTAGGGCATGGCAAGATCCCCCAGAATGTTACACACATGTTTTGATAAGTAACAAATAAGAGGCCTCATTAGAATACTGCAGTTCTACAAAAGAAGCATGGTTTGTGGACAGACCAACTTGGAAATAAGAATAACAGAGAAAGTGAGAAAAAAAATGGCTTAAGGTCAAACTTGACTTAAGGTTTATCATGATTTGCCAGAAAAATTGTTTATGGGACAGGTGAATGAGAATGACTTATGTTTAGGTGACTGTGTTAGGGTCATTTTACTGGTTGCTCAAAAAGGTGGATATTGACAGTTGTCTCCTGAGAGAGAGTTGGAGGTTCTGAAGCTGTGAATTTATATCAAATGAAATACCTAACCTCCCCATGGCTCTCATTTGTCTATACTTTGAATTTGAAAGGAGCACAAGAAACATCAAGGGCATGAGATAAATGTGCCTTATCCAAACTGGGAAGGAGAGAAGCACTTGGAAACTTATGAGGCATTCCTGGTCTACTCTGAAAGGAAGAAAAAAAAAAGCATTTTGTCTTTCTCTGTTTGAGAAAATAGGCATCCAGAATTTTCTCTGTGAGAATGAAGACACAGAAATATAGGCACCAGCCAGAATGAGGCTTAGCACATAAAATCTGTGATAAAAATTCTAGAATTTACATAAAAACCCTGACATAATATTGGCATTGAAAAAATGTCCAGCTGAGTGAAGGCAGCAGGCTTAGCAGCTCTCAGGAAAGATCTGATAAAACACAAGTTCTATAATTCCTTTACACTAAGAGCAGTCATACTAGTCCAAGGTTACCTCCTAGGAGAAGAATATTCACTGTATTGCTGTTAAGGAGATTTCTGGGTGGAAATTTATTTAGAGGGTGGTGGAGCTTTGATATATATATCTTACCTTTTGAAGTACTAGTGATGGAACACTCACTGAAAAATTACTTTAATATCCTGCCCCCTTTCTTATTGTTATTTTTGCAAAAAAGCATAAAATACCTTAGAAAAGGGTATATCTCTCCATCTTTGAAGGGAGTTTCCTGACTTCTTCCCTAGATGGTAAGGAAAAAAAGTATATAGTAAGTATGTATTAAGTAACTTAGTCACTAACTTTAAACTGAGAGCATATCTATTCCATTCCTTTTTTGTGTGATTTATACTTATTAATAGCAGAATCTAAAAAGGATTTATTGACTTAAAACAGATGAAAATATTATGGTAAACATCAGAGGGACAGAAAAATATAATAGATGTGGACTTGGATGTTTTTGTTTGCTCGTGATTTATTTATGCTTGAAAATTTACATAGTTATTCTCTGACCCAGTTTTCCCATCAAGGAAACAGGAATAAAAGAGTCCTATGAAACATGCCAGACACCTGCAGAAAATTCACATGAAATGTCTAAGAAATGCGTAAAGGGAAGATGGGAAATTCTCTTTCAGTTGGGATCTTTCAGGAAACAGAGACATCAACATAAGATATATTGTTGTGTGTTGTACTGGAAGTGAGGATGCATGGAAAGCCTTGTAACAAAAAGGCCTCCTGGTGAACTGAAACATTGTTCAGATTCCCTCAGCAGCTCTGAAAGTTTGTTACTTTTGTGCCTGATACTTCCTTCTGCCTCTCTCTGCTTGTTCTCATAAGGCTTACTCATACCACCCATCTCTCTAGGAATCTTTCTTTTCTAAGTCAACCAGTCCTAACCTTGTATCTGAGCTTCCCAACAAAGGATCTGATTGGGTGGGTTTATCCAGCGTACACCTCTCCTGCTGGGTGGAGTACTTGTGCTGGGCTGCCTTAGGCCATTGGCTTCTTACATGTCAAGGTTTGGGACAGGCTCTTATTCATTATGACCAGATTTGGAGGGTTATTGTAAACTAAATTACGGTCATCGAAGTTCAAAGAACTTCCTCACTTTGCCCAAAAGGACTCTCAGGCCCACAATAATTACTTTACAGAGACACATCAGTTGATGCTTCTAGACTTTCTTGGGAAAAGGTGGTGAAGATGACAATAATGAATAAGAATCCAACTACAAAAACAAGGACATTAGGAAGAATGAGTGAGCAGCATTGAGAAATCCAAAAAGACAGGAAGTAGCAGCATTTAGCAGTCCATTTATAGGATAACTAAGGGACACTGTAATTTACTGTTTAGGGACATTCTGTCAGAAATTATTACATATCAGTAACTAGAAGAGAAAGATTTACATCTGTAGACTAGTTTTTAAAATGATCATAAATTTAATATAACAACTTGAGATAGGGTTTCTGAAGGGCTTAGAGCGTCTTTAACTAGAAATCCTTGGGCTTCTTTCTTTTTACTTATAAGGTAAGTAATCATTGTGGTCTTCAAATTAATTTTAAAATAATTTCTGATAAATTATATTTATTCACATGGGCAGATAGTCAAGACTTGTTTATGGGCAAAAACATATTGTAAAATAATGCATATAGTAGGATTCTGGTTTTTGTAAAGAAGAAAAACATCAGTATATATGTGCAAAAAAAAAAAAAGAAAAGTCTGGAAGTATACACATCAAGGTTTGTCTTTCACATTTCAACAAAAATAGTCCATCTTGTACTCTATCCCTTTCATTATTGACTTTTGCTATTGCTATCATAAAGAAAAGTTTGTTTCTTTTTATGTTTCACATTTCACCCACTGACCTCTAATTTCTGACACCATTACATGGCATTTTCCATTTTAGTGGGACAAGCAGATTAGGAGGATCTGGAGCAGAAACTGTGTTGTGTCAGGGGCAGGGTGTAAGGAAGAGAAAGGGATCTGGGTAGAGGTGCCAGGAACAAGTCAATTCTTGGCAAGTGTAGCAAAGTCTCTGTTGATTCAGAAACAGAAAACTGTTAGTTGTTTACTGTCTAAAGAGGGCTCTATCTCTTATTAGTTGTGTGACCTTGGGCAGCTTACCTAACTTTAGCTTGCATGAAGAGTTTGGATTTTATTCTAAGTATATTGGGAAGCCAAGGGAAGGTTTTAGGTAGAGAAGTAACGTGACCTGAATTATGTTTAACGCTTCACGAATTTGCGTGTCATCCTTGCGCAGGGGCCATGCTAATCTTCTCTGTATCGTTCCAATTTTAGTATATGTGCTGCCGAAGCGAGCACCTGAATTATGTTTAGAAAGAAAGATCATCCTTGCCACAGGGTGAGGAGTGGATGGAAGGGGGGAAGGATGGAAGGGAGAACAGTTAGGAATCTAATTCAGTGGTCCAGTGGAGAAATGATGGTAGCTTGGAACCAGGGTGGATGGGTAGGGCTTTGTAGCAATCTAGATGGAGAGAAAAAGATAGATTCAGGATATACTTTGGAGGTCGAGGCAAGGAGACTGCCTCATGGATTAGAATAACAACAGCCACAAAACAGCAAAAGCAACAATCTAACAACTTCTTAAAATTGTAGGATGGTCCTGAACAATGCATATTATTGGCAAATTCTTTCCATTCTTTTTTCTCTTTCTCAACTCCCTCTTTTACCAGGGCCCCCAAGCATTTTCTAGTAGCTGAAGAGCCTTCCAGAAGCAACTTTGTTCATTTTATTTCTTAATCCACTTCTGCTAATCACTTAATTATTATAATCTTTCTTGGCCCTACAGAATGATTAATGAATTTTTTTTAAAATTAGAAAAGTTGTAGGTTTAAGGGAAAATCATACATAAAATACAGAGTTCCCCTATACCACCCTATTGTTGACACCTTGCATTAGTGTGGAACATTTGTTACAACTGATGAAAGCACATTTTAAAAATTGTACTATAAACTACAGTCCATGGTTTATTTTAAGGTTCACTGTGTTGTACAATCCTATAGGTTTTTAAATATTTTTTAAATTCAATTAACACTTATACAATCTAATATTTACCCTTTTAACCAAACTCAAATATGTAATTCAGTGCTTTTAATTACATTCACAATGTTGCACTACCATCACCACCATCCTTTACCAAAACTTCTCCATCAACTCAAATAGAAATTATCCAATTTAAGCATTAACTCCCCATTCGCTACCCACACCCTTGCCCCTGATAACCTAAAACCCTAGTCTAGTTTCTGAATATGAATTTGCTTATTTTATTATTTCATATCAGTGAAATCATGCAATATTTGTCCTTTTGTGTCTGCCTTATTTAACTCAACATGATATCTTCAAGGTTCAACCATGTTGCTACATGGATAAGAGCTTTATTCTTTTTTCTAGCTGAATAATATTTCATGGGGTATATATACCACATTTTGTTTATCCATTCATCTGTCAATGGACACTTGGGTTGGTTCCATCTTTTGATAATTGTGACTAACACTACTATGAATATCAGTGTACAAATATCTGTTTGAGTACCTGCTTTAAATATTTTTGGGTATATACCTAGAATTGGGGTTGTCAGGTCATATCGTAATTCTGTATTTAATTTTCTGAGGAACCACCAAACTCTCTTCCACAGCAGCTGCACCATTTTACCTTCTTATCAACTCTGGATGAGTGTTCCTATTTCTCCACATCCAGCACTTGTAATGTTCTCTTTTTTAATAGTAGCCATTCCAGTGAGTATGAAATTGTACACCATTGTGGTTTGATTTGCATTTCCCTAATGGCTAGAGATGTTGAGCATCTTATTATGTGCTTTTTGACCATTTGTTTATCTTCTTTGGAGTTGTTTATCTTTATGTTGCCAAGATATAGGATTTCTTTATATATTCTGGATATTAAACCCTTACCAGGTATTTGGTTTCCAAATATTTTCTCCCATTGTGTAGTCTGTTGTTTTGCTTTCATGATAAGGTCCTTTGATGAACAAAAGTTTTAAATTGAGGTCCCATTGATGTATCTTTAATTTTGTTACTTGTGCTTTGGGTTTTAAATCTAAGAAACTATTGCCTAACACACGTTCATAAAGACACATCCCTATGTTTTATTCTAGGAGTTTTATAATTCTGGTTCTTATACTAAGGTTTTTGATCCATTTTGAATTATTATTATTATTTTTTGCATATGATATGAGATAGAGGGCCACCTTCATTCTTCTGCATATGGGTTTCCAATTTTCCCAACACCATTTGTTGAAGAGCCGATTCTTTCAAAATAGAGCAGGCTTGGCTCCCTTATCAAAAATCAATTGGCCATAAATGTGAAGGTTGAATTCTGAACTCTCAATTCAATTCTATTTGTCTATATGTCTGATCTTCTGCCAGTATTAAGCTGTTTTGATTACTATGGCTTTGTAATAACTTTAAGATAGGGAGGTGTGAGTCCTCCAACTTCATTTTTTTTTTATTTTAAAGATTTATTTATTTATTTATTTATCCCCGCCCCTGCTGCTTGTGCTTGCTGTGTCTATTCGCTGTGTGTTCTCTCCGTGTCTGCTTATCTTCCCCTTGCTGTGAGGTCCCGCTGCTTCAGCCCACCGTGCTGTGCGGGCTGGCCTGCCCTCACAAGGAGGCCCTGGGAAGCGAACCCAGGGCCTCACACATGGTAAACGGGGGCTCTATCGATTGAGCCACACCCGCTTCCTGTAGTGAGGTCTTGGTGCATCAGCCTACCGGGCCGCGTGAGCCGGCCTGCCCTCACAAGGAGGCCCCGGGAAGTGAACCCGGGGCCTCCCATATGGTAAACGGGAGCTCTATCGACTGAGCCACACCCGCTTCCCTCATTTTTCTTTTTAGAGATGGCTTTGGCTATTTGGAGGTCCTTACTCTTCCATTTAAATTTGATGATTGGCTTTTCCATTTCTGCAAAGAAGGCTATTGGAATTTTGATTGAGAATGCATTGAGCCTGTATATCACTTTGGGTAGAATTGACATCTTAACAGTATTTAGTCTTCCAATCCATGACCATGGAATTCCCTCCATTTATTTCAGTCGTTGTTTTCTTTTAGCAATATTGTGTAGTTTTCTTTGTATAAGTTCTTTACATCCTTGGTTAGATTTATACCTAGATATTTGATTCTTTTAAGTTGCTGTTTGTAGCAGTTTGATAGTATTTATGAATTCCAAAAAAGATATTGATTATGTTTGTAAACTGGTCTGTTCATTTCAGCATGATGCCCTTTGATTGTATTAGATTTAGCTGAGATGCCTTTGATTAAATTATGTTACCATTAGGGCTTTGATTCCACCACATCATTAGGGCAACTCAGTTTGAGTCCCCGCCCCCTTTGTGGGCTCTATAAATGGACACTCAATCAAGGAGACACACAGGAGAAAAAGGATACACAAAAAAGTAGATACACAGAGAAGATACACAGAGGAAGAGAGACAGCTCCATAGATACGGCAGAGGCCCCGGGAAGAGAGAAGAGCCATTCTCCTGATTGTTTACAGCTGACGTTCTGAAGAAACCATAGCAGTTGAGTCCAGAAAGAAATGAGCCCCAGGAAGAGAGATGAGCTCTATGCCAAGCTACAGCTGAGATCAGAAGAAGCTGGATCCATGGATCCTTAAAAGGTTAAAGGAAGGCTGAACCCTCATAGGCATTGCCCACCATTTTGTTTCAACATGTGGCAACAGAGTTTGGTAAGGATGTAACATTGAGTTGTGCTCTGTAGGGTCTTGCAACTCTAAGTTTTTATCCCAAGTAAGTACCCTTTTTAAAGCCAACAGATTTCTGGTACTTTGCATCAGCACCGCTTTTGGCTGACTAATCCACTGTAATAAATGGTATTTATTCCCTAGATTTCTTCTTCATATTGTTCATTCCTAGTGTATAAAAGATGATTTAATTTGGGGTGCTGATCTTGGACTCATCATATTGCTGAATTCATTTATTAGCTCTAGTAGTCTTGTTCTGGATTTCTTAGGATTTTCTGCATACAGTATCATGTCTTTTGCAAATAAGGGAAGTTTTACTTCTTCCTTCCCAATTTGCATGGATTTTATTTTTTTTTACTTGCCTAATTGTTCTGTCTAGAACTTCTAGTACAATGTTGAATAACAGTGGTGACAGTGGACATCCATGTCTTTTTCCTGAGGGAAAACTTTCTGTCTTTCATTGTTAAGTATGATGTAGCTGTGGGTTCTTCAAATACGCCTTTTATCATGTTGAGAAATTTTCCCATTATTCCTAATTTATCTATGTGTTTTTATCAAGAAGCAGCACTCCATCTTGTCAAATGCTTTTTCTGTTTCAATTGGGATGATCATGTGGTTTTTGTTCTTTATTTTGTTGATGTGGTATATTATATTAATTGATTTTCTTATGTTGAACCACCCTTACATACCAGGGATAAATCCCACTTGATCATGGTATGGAATTCTTTTAATATGTTTTTTGATTTGGTTTGTTTGTATTTTGTTCAGGATTTTTGCATCTATAGTCATAAGAGGTATTGGCCTGCAATTATTTTTGCATGTGTGGTATCTATATCTGGCTTTGGTATAAGGGTGATGTTGCCCTCCTAGAATGAATTAGAGAGTGGTCCTTCCTCCTTAATATTTTGGAATAGTTTTAGCAGGATTGATGTTAATTTTTCTTGGTATATTTGTTAAAATTCTTCTGTGAAGCCATCTGTTCCTAATCCTTTCTCTAGAAGATTTTTGATTACTGATTAAATCTCTTTACTAGTTATTTTTTTGTGGAGATTTTCTATTCTTCTTGAGTCAGTGTAAGTAGTTAGTGTGTTTCTAGGAATTTGACCATTTCATGTAGGTTATGTAATGTGTTGGCCTACAGTTGTTCATCGAATCCTCTTATGGTACTTTTTATTTCTTTGGGGTCAGTAGTAATGCTTCCTTTTTGTTTCTGATTGTTTTTCTGATATCCTTTAGTTTTTGCTGTATACATTCCTTCATTTCCTTAGCATATTCAGGTTCAATTTTTTGACATATTTGTCTGGTATGTCTATGATCTGTTCTTCAGTGATGTTTTCTGGGTTTTTATCTTTTTCTTTTGAAGGGCCATAATTTCCTATATGTTTGTCTTATAATCATTTTTGCACATGGTAGCACATGGTACATTTTAATATTTTAAAATGTTAACTCTGAGATTTACTCCTTGAGCTGTCTGATTGTTAAGTTTGTACCCAGCTTGTGATATGACAGAGATTTTCCTGAATGCCAAGAGCTAACAAAACTGAAAAAAAAAAAAAAAAAAAAGTAAAAAATGCCTTTCTCATTTTGTACAAGTTGGCCTTGCTTTTGCTGGTGCTTTTCTTCAGCTTTCACACCTCTTATTGAGAAAGTCATCAGAAGGGAAATGCAAAGAACAGGGTTCTCCCTGTCTTTTCTGAGCTTGTGTCTTGCCCTGGGCTTATGCTTGCTAATGGTCCTGAGAGGTTCCAGTTTATAGGAATTTGAATTTCCCCTCTACTCCCTAGGAAACAGACCTTCTGCCTCTCCCAGGTGCTCTACTGCAGGGCTTAAAGCAGGTAAACCTTGCCCCAGGCCATTTGACGTAATTGTTTCTTAAACAGCTTTTCTACTACTAGAAAAGCTACTTTTTCCTGAAGGGCAAATTCTGGGACTGGAGCCCAAGCCTGAAAGAAGTTACCTAGGTCAGTCTTTCCCAGTGGAAGGAGGCCAGGGACCCACAGATGGAGTGCTGGTCTGCTCTACACTGCTCAGAGGAGGGGGTGAGTAAAGGGCCAGCCTGAGTGCCAGAAGTTTCTCCTACTGCTCTTTGAAGTTGTGTTTTCTTGATGTGGCACCTGCCCAGTAAATGCAGCCTTTTAACTATTTTCTGTAATTTTGAGGAAGCATACTGTCTTTAAGGATCCTCTGTTGTTCTTGCCTGAGGCAGATTGGAACAATGGCTATCCTCAGAGTCTGGCCCCCAGGGATCTGAAATAGTTGATCAGAGCAGTGAATGCTGATTGGGCCTCATAACCTTGGATGTTGGAGAACCAGGTCTTTATAGCCAACCCTGACACTAGCAAGCTGCACCAGATTTCACTGCTGCCTGCCATGGGGCTGGGGGCTGGGCAATGGTAGCCATTGTGCAGAGAGTGAATTTCACTTATACTTACTGCAGTTTACCAGGTTCTTCCTCCTGCTCTTTTCTGGATGCTGCACAGTGTTTTACCAGACCCTGGAGTTTCAAAATATTTGATTCAGACAGTTCCTGCCTGTTTAATAGACTGCTATTTAGATAGCTTCCTACTCTACCATCTTCCCCAATTCTCCTAACACTTATGTTTTAACAGGTCCACTAAATATGAAAGCTTTCTTATATGACATCCCCAAGAAATAAAATATTTGCATTTCATCATAGAGTAATTCTTGGTGTGAATGTCAGCCATTGTGACCAGGTCAGTGGGACTTTGAGCAGGAGAGTTTCTTTTAGTGTCCCTAAAATTATGCCACTTTATTTAAATCTCTGACTTTTACGCAAAGTACGGCTGTTCCAGGCTAGCACTGGGTGGTTCTTTTTTGTGAATTCTGTACATCACAATTTTTTGTGGCGCAATTAAAAAATACATATGTCTAAAAACCATACAAATTCAAACACTCACCTGGGTCTCACTTCTGAATCAAAATCTCAGTTGTGGACCCAGGCAGGGGGATTTTCAAAAGTTCCATGGGTCAGGGGTCAGTAGACTTTTTCTTTAAAGGGCTACGTAGTAAATATTTTAGACTTTGAAAGCCATGGGGTCTCTGCTCCAACTCCTCAATTTGTTTGCTGTAGCTTAAAATAAGTAAACAAGTGAGTGTGGTTGTGTTCTCATGAAACTTTATTTACAAAAACAGGTAGTGGGCCAGATGTGATCTTAGTTTGCTGGGCTCTGCCATAGGTGATTGTTCCACCTTATTCTCTTGCCCCACAGGCGTCACTGCTGGTTTGATGCTAGTTTTGAGGATTTGTGTCAACCTTTGCTCATGCATTCATTTCTTGAATGTTTACTCTGTGCCACACCCTTGAAATACAAATACTTGAATGTTTACTCTGTGCCACACCCTTGAAATACAAATACTGACTCCTGCCTTCAAGATCTTACAGTTGCTGGGGAAGGCAATCAAAAATAGACAATTAACAATGGCAAAATAAAGGTAAACATCAATTTCCTTGGGGAAAAGGAGGGGAATCTAATTGAATACTGTTGGTAAAAGGAAGCTTTCCAGAGGAGTTGGCTTGAATTCTCACGTGTACTTTCAGCCCCATCCCAAATTCCCAGGGACAACCTTGTCCCGAAGTAACAGTTCTCTTGGCAGCCCTGGCCTCTTACTATGTATGGAACTCCTGCCTCAGTCCCAGGCCCCAGCCCCACTCTGCCAGGATCTCAGGGTTCCTCTCTCCATCTAGCATCAGTGGTGTTAGGTGATCTCGGTTTCTTTACCTCTCTGCTCACTCTGATAATATACCCTATTGGGTCCTGCTCTCTTGGGCTCCAAGGATTACTCTGGTACTTGGCTTCTTAAGACTGCTACCAGCCTTCCTCAAGCCAGATTGCCAGGCTCTGAAGTGTTGCTCTCCCCTGACAGGCCTCCTCCCAGATGCAGGCTCATCATCACCTGCATCACCCATTCAACATAACAGTGCCCTCGTCTCCTTCCAGCCCCTCTCCTACACTGGCTCTTATTAACTTTTTACCTGGCCCACTTTCTTAATTTTCTATAGTTTTCCTTTCATCCCATCTAGCTAGCACATGTGCAAAAACTGGTCTATATTCCCACTGCAAGCATGGGTTTGTAGCAGTTGCTTTTCTCTAGAATTGCCCCGAGGAAAGCCATTTACCTTCTAGAAGTAGTGGGTGCTGCATCCCGGTTTACAATCTTTGAAATATATGAGCCTTCTATGATTATTTCAGTACTTTCTGCAGTTGGTTACAAATGTTTTAATACTCATAATTCAGTAGTGGGCAGTTGTTCTGTCCCCTATGATGTTCCTTGGAGCCCTCATAAAACTTAGTAACTCCACACACAGCACGGCTTCATTAGTTCTGGGTTGAAGCGCATCCAGGAAACAGGCCCCTTACTCACTCTTTTGGCCTCGAAGCGGTCATGGTGCACTGGAGTGGTGAGCCTTGGGGGGGTATTTCCTCTAATGATATTCAGAAGTTGTCCAAGCTGAGTAAAACATGGCTGTGGAGCTGGCTAAAGCATCCTTCCTGACCAAAGTGTCAGTTAATTTCCAGAAAGATTAAACTACCCCTCCATACACAAATGTTCAAAATTCACAGGCCATCTGGGGTTCCTGTATCCTCACATGAGAGACCCCAGATGGATTGTAAATTCATCCCTGTGGGTAATATAGTGCAGTTGCTCCTTGGTCTTCCTGCTTTTCCCTGTGGCGTCTGATGCTCTGGCCATGATGAGGTTAATTTATGTGGCTTGATACACTTTATCATCTGTCACTTGTACAGCTCTCGCTGTGCCATCTGGTGTCTCAGAGGCAGTTTCAGGAAGCAGCATGCATAAAAAGGTATCTGCATTTGTGAATTCTTTCAAGCATTTATAGGTAATAGCTAAAAGATATTTTGAGAAGCTAGTGCCCATCTCTGCTGTGGATCACACTAATGTGGAAAATCTGACATGAGGTTCAAACAAAGCCTGCTATATTTTGCAGGAAAACACATCTAAATTAGTCCTCAATCACCAATATTGATGGAACCTATTTATTTTGAGACCCTGAATATCTCTATCAGGCTGAGAATATCTTACTGGGCTCTTGTGCAAAGCAGGAAAAGGCAGAGGCAACGGCTTGCTATCAAACATGATGGATGATGAGACCAAAAAAGCACATACTAGCAAAAAAAATTTTGTTTAAATCAAATCCTGCAGCAAAATGCCTAAGTACCCCTATTATAATGATTTCATATCCATGTCTCATTTTCAGCAATGTGTTAGGACCTCGAGAGAACACAACAAAACATTAAGCAGATAAACCCCAAAACCAGATAGAAAACATACTCAGGGAAAGTGAAAATGGTGGAATGATAGAGCATGGACGGTCCTGTCTGTCTGTCAGGCCGGCTGTGATTTGCGTGCCACGGTGCTGGGTGCCACAGATAGGGAGGGGAGCTATGGATATTGGGACTCTTGCCTTTATGCTTTATTTTGTGAAAGTAAAATAGCAAGGGAATATATTTTAGTGAACACTCAAGAAGAAAAGGGAAGAAAATCAAGGAGCATTTTGAAAGGGACAATTCCAGAGAATGGCAAAGTCCTTGAAAGGAATTAGTGTTAAGCCAGGTTTTGAAGGAGTGAAGAATGACCTTTAGAAGGAAGCTGGAGGGTAAGCAAAAGACAATGCCAAGGTCAAGAGACAGAGTATGGCTGGCAGATTAATTGAACAAAGTAGAAGGTCTCATGACGTGAGAGGGAACCTGAGTCAGTGCAACAGGAGGGGCTCAATCAGTGCAGGTTGTAATATCTTCAGCTGAGATTTTGAAATTTAATTTTATAGACATTGCAGAACCATTATATGTTTTCAGGCAGATAGTGGATGAAAGTGGAGTTTCAGAAGCAATATGAGTTGGTACTTTAAACATGGGTGGGAGAAGAGCAAAGACCTATTCAGGCACCTCCCTAATTCTTACAGCCTGAATTGCAGTCATAATATAAAGATAAGGTAGCTCTAGGGCATGGGCTATCAAAGGTAATTCATGGTTTAAAAAGCAATTTTTCAGCCCACCAATGAAGCCTTATTATTTCTCCCCCACCCCATCCTATATCTTCCTGCCTTTCATTATTCCTCCCTGTATTAGAGAGCAAAGGAAAAACAAGCCTACAGATACTACCCACAGAGCCAAAGATTGTCAGGAAAGCTGTACTACAAGGACAGGGATAAAATTAGTGAGCTCAATGGAACAATTGATTAAAAAACACCCTTTGAAAATCTACTCAGTGCAGGACTATCTGTTGACACTTCCAGAAGGGAAAATCTAGATTTCATTGTGAGAGCCTTGTTGAGCCAGGACTATATTTCTGACAGTAGCAAGAAGGAAGACTCTTGTCAGGAAGTTGAAGGTTTGCTCTTCCCAGTGATTCCTAAAATGATTCCATTTTAATCGACTCTGCAACTACCTTCCTGCTCTGCAAAGTCAGAAATTCTTATAGTTGTCCTCGATCCTCAATGCTTGCTCAGCCCAGGACCTAGCAGACAGAAGGGGCTCAATAAATGATTGTGAAATGAATTATGTGTTTGCACTGCATGACCTTTTGGAATAACTACCTATACTTTCTCTTCCTGAAAAGTCTTTACTCAACTTTGAGGGTGTGGCCTGGTCATCGTGGGGTGATTTTGCTGTGGTCAGCATCTTCAACATCCAACAGTCCCTCTCTGCTAGTGTGTATTCTGCTGAGTAAACGTGATTCTCTTTTTTTCCTTTTGTTTTGTAGCTGTGGGTCGAGTAAGTCACCACTTTCTTTGGCACCTTTTGTCTATTATTTTTTTTGATTCCATCCTGGGTTCAGAAAACATTTTCTGCAAAGGGTCAGATAGTAAGTATTTTAGGTTTTGCAGGCCATAGGATCTATCACAACTGTTCAACTCTGTTGTGGTAGCACCAAAACAGTAACAGATAATATGGAAACAAATGAGTGTGGGTATGTTACAATAAAACTTTATTTACAAAACAGTGACTATATTTGGCCTGTGGGCTGTAGTTTGCTCATCCTGCTTTAGTGTATATGGCATAATGACGTTAACTCACTGTTTTGAATGTTCTTACATTTCTACTCTCCAACATTTAGATAGTATTTATACTTTTCTTTCTTTTTTTTGCTAACAATCACCTTTTGCATTATTTTTGTGCCACTTAACCACTTTTGCACTGATGATCAAACAGGCTGATTGGGACTTGCCAAACTTTGTTCTTTATGCACCGAAGGCACTCAATACTTTTAATATCCGACCACCCGTTCCTATGAAAGAGTTGTTTTTGTTTTTTTTTTAAACAATGGCAGGTGATTCTGGCACATAATAACATAGCAAAATACAATTAAGGTATTCTTCAGATACCACTGATCTTATGAATTGTTTCAGCAGAAAATTACCTTGAGTTTCTCTGGGCTTCACTTGGCTCACCAAGTGGCCTTGGTGCCTCTAAACAGTCATTCTCTCATGGTATTGACCTCTTTGAAGATCTAAGGGCCATAATCGGCAGTTTACCTTATATCAGCTGCTTTTGTCTGACCTGGACTCTGTTCTACCTACTTTTTGAGGGAAGAGAAAAAATTATGTAATCTGTGGTGGTCATTACTCTATGTTCCATGAGATACCAAGTGTCTTTTAATTATCTACAAGAGTTCTTTGAATGCCCATGTACTGATAGAAAGGCTATTCTTTTGGTCATCATCCACTCCATTCCCACCCACAAGGTATCCAAGAGATGGGAGCCATAGATGTGCACAATGCATTTGGACTCTCACATTAACCATGCAGCTAGGGGTCAGTTAGGTTAAGAGGTTTCTCCAGATTATATCAATCTTGAGACAGTTGTCAGGAATCTTGGGTTTGCAAGCTTGCCTTTGGTCCTGATACTGCTTTCACTTGCAAATGGTGGATTGTTGCAGAAACCAAGGGACACTTTGCTACAGGCTCCTTTATTAATGTTATCAGTGTACTAATTCTTCCTGATTTTCTCAGGCAATCATGGTAGATTCCCCTCCCTTCCCTCAGGAATAAGAGGTCTATTTATAACATTGCCCACCTAATATATTAAGAGAAAGCTTATTAAAATGCAAAATACCATTCCCAAAGCAATCATAGTTTTATTGCCTGAGATCTATAATGCAAGTTGATTAAAGAATAAGGAAATAAAATATGAGGAAAAATGGTAAAAATTAAGCTGTTGCTTTTGATTGCTGAGATTCACAGTGAATGGTTGTTTTGGCCAACATAAACACAAAAATAAAAATAAAAAAAAATCTGTGGATCTGGGACTGCAAAAGTATTAGAATAAACTTTGGACAAGGGAATTAGGTTTGTGTGTTCTGATCCTAATTTAGTCACATGCATTTCCTGGTTTCCACGTTTAAAACTCCTCGACTGTTCACATTTAAAACTTACTTATAAACAATGGGTCTTACATACATTAGCTATTGAAGGAATCAATAATTCTGGGTCTGAGATCTTTTCAAGTTTGGCCACATTGTCTTACAAAGCTGGAAAATTCTGTCACTCCTGGGAAACTAGTCTGAAATAGTAGATTTAGAGATGGCTGAGGGCATTACCCATTTAATGAACATTTAAAACACATTAAGGACTAGTAATAAATACAGCATTGCTATTAGATTCCTGCTTCAAGCTGGGGAGACTACTTTTTCTTGAAGAGGAAAGATAGGAGAAGGGTCATAGCAATTCCACATTCCCAAATAGGAACATTAGATGGAGAAGGAAGTAGAAAAACATTTTGTTTTAAAAAAAAAAAAGTTCTACAGCTGATGGAGATGCTATCACTAAAAATCTAGAGCAGGCTTTTGAGCATGGGAGAGCATGGAGGAAAAAATGTAATCACTCTGCTATTTCTCTAGGCCTTTGAGAAAATGTCAAAATATGCTCATTGGGGTCTAAACACAGAGGTTGTCGGCAGTCTAGACACCGTGCAGACCACGTGTAAAGGGAGTTGGTAATAAATAGAGGTGCGCTCGTCTTTGTTTCCATGGTTCTTTCAAAGATAGAAAGAAGGGAGAAAAATTTTTTTCTTGTGTCAGAGAACAAATGTAAAATTTAATAGTAGATTAAGAACCAAACTACATGGAGACCATGATTAGGGTTTAAACTGATCTATACTCTCCCATTTTTCAAATGTTATAGAGAAAAGGGACGTGGTACACAAATTTTGTTGGTGAGGGAGGAAAGGCTTCTTGTATTTTGTGTTAACATTAAATTCATGATATCAGCTCTGCAAGTATCATGAAATCTGTCTCTGAGGCAGAGTTCAGGCTATGTGAGCAAGGTTACAGTATTTGGTGGCTTTGTGTTCTGAGAGTTGTATGCTACCCAAGCAGGAGGATGCACGTCTCAAGACTCCTACTCTGAAGCATGATTAGAAATGACAGGCAATGAAATTCAGATGACCTGAATTATATGGTCTGATCTCATGTGACTAAGCCCATATTCCATATATTCAGCAAGGATGAACATATTTCAGAGAAGAAAATGCCTGGCTAATTAATCTGACAACTCACTCAACAAGCATTTCTAATTAAAATACTTTTATTGAAACCCTACTACAGCTCTATACATAAATCTTCCTCATTCCTTCAATTGACAAAAGCTATCAGAAACTGGGCTCAATACTTTATATTTATTTTAGTTTGCCAAAGGGATGCTGATGCAAAGTATCAGAAATATGTTGGCTTTTATAAAGGGGATTTATTTGGGGTAAAAGCTTACAGTTCCAAGGTTGTGAAAAGTCCAAACTGAGGCACCTTAAGAGGTGCTATCTCACCCAAGTCAGCTACTGTTGATTCTGTTGTCTGGGCACGTGGCAAAGCAAGATGGCCACGCATCTCTGCCGAGGCCTCAGCCTTCCTGCCTGGGCTCCTTGTTTCCTCTTGAGCTGCTCAGTCGGCCCAGCCTTTTGAGAGTTTGTGCTTAAGTGATCTTCTAGTCCTCTCTCAAATGGCAGAATGAAAAATGGTGGCTTCCTTTTCCTGTGTGTGTGTCTCTCTCTGTCTCCGTTTTTATCAGACTAAGCAAGAGGGCAGAGACTCAAGCCAGCTCATGCCTCACTGATGTAGTCCAGTCAAAAACCCTAAAGGGATCTTACCATATAATCTAGTCAAAAGACCTTCAACAAAATTTAGTGCTATCAAAGGGTATCAAGCCCACAGAAATTGATTAGTTTTGGGAATTCATAAAATAATTTAAAACTGTCACAATATTCATTTAATGGAATCCTTCAGTATGTTACATTCCATTATTTTCATGTTATAGATTGGGTTAGATAATATACCCAAGAGTGTATAACAATAGAGGTGGGATTGGAATCCAGGTCTGTCCGTCTCCAAAATCCCTCCTACTAACTACAAGCCTTTTTACAATACCACTCACTCTTTTCTCCATCAAACTTACAGGTATGTTGAAGTTTCCATGTTTTAAGTGGCTTAATTATTGAACAAAGGACAAGCTCAACGCATGTTTCTTGAGAACCACGCCTCCATCTGTGATGTGCCACTAATAAAAAAGAGGTCCCTACAAGCTGAGTATGAGCTCTGCTTTCTAATTTCCCCACTCTTCCTCAATAACAGAATTATTCCCCCCTACTCCTGCAAGCTGGAGAAGTGAGTTTGGCTAAATAGTGGCTTGGGGGTGGAAGAAGTGCTGGGAAGGTAGTGAAGGTAGTACCTCTCACTACACTGCAGACCTGTCGAGCATGTCCTCTGGAGGCTGGGGCCTGATGTCTTGAGAGGGCTGCCTGAATTATTTCACCAATGCTCCCAACCACTTACAAGACTAATTGTGGGATAACTTAATTTTGGGAGAAAACTAGGGAATTCAACAAACCATGAGTGGTTGTATCAAATTTAAAACTTCAAAAAAGAGAACCTGGGGAAAGAAGATGAGTGAATAGGAAGTGATCTTTATTCCTATAGGTAGGCAGTGAATGGGTCACTGGTTCAGGCACTGCAGTAATCCTAGACAGAACCCTACCCAAAGTGTGATTTATCATTGTCAGAAATAAAAATTGCTTTTGCATTTATCATTCTACCTCCTTATTCTATTACATCAGCAAAGCTCACAATCTCTCCTTTACTCTTCCCACTTTTACACTTTATAAAACTATGGTGGGTAAGCATTTTCCTCTATGCTGACTGCCAGTAAGTTGAGAATATACATGGCAGTTGGGATAGAAAAATACACAATTCCATAATGCTAGCGACATCTGTGTATCTCAGCATCTTTGCGGTGACATTGAGCTACCCAAGGACCTGCCTTTGTTCACCCAGCTGTTGATTCCTTGCCAGAAGGACATTCTACCACATTAATCCCACTGATGGCCTGTCTGTGTAGATGGATTTTTAATCCATTGATTTTTTTTTAAACCACTTAATAGCTCCATTGATAACCATTATATAAGTCCATATTTTTTATCTCTTTGCATTACTGTTCACATTCTTTAGAATGCAATAAAATTAGAGACAGTATTCCAATAATAATTTTACAATTAAGAAAAATGACATATATGGTGACACCTTTCAATATCTACCCAAGTTCATTAAATAATACAGGTATTCATGTTTGATGAAGTGGTTATGGTAAATGTTTAGGCTCATGACAAGCTCAGATAAACTGCTAAAAGAAGTTTATGCTTTATCAAGTAAGATTATGCTT
Source organism: Cabassous unicinctus (assembly GCA_029593785.1). Classification (NCBI taxonomy): domain Eukaryota; kingdom Metazoa; phylum Chordata; class Mammalia; order Cingulata; family Chlamyphoridae; genus Cabassous; species Cabassous unicinctus. The sequence continues at coordinate 28,515 of JAQZBX010009170.1, forward strand.
TATCAGTACATAGTGACTGTCAGGCATTATGAAACATCTACTCCTATGTTTGACCGATGTTGCTTATATCTTAAGTATGTCTCTGTATTCCAGCCTGAAGAAACCCATGTACCAAGAGCCAAAATACAAATGCATGACTCTGGCTTCTCTTAGTAGAAAAGCTTGTGGTGATAAAGAATAGTAATAGAAAAGGCATTCTGAGTATACTGTGTAGCTGTGAATAACAAAGGGACTATTTTGAATGAAAACATGTTTTCTTTCAGCTGTGGTAAAGAAAGTCACAGTTGGACTGAAGACTTGTTAGCTATTATATCAAATTGGAATAATGCTTCTATCTGAACATGTCTTATTTTTAAAATGTGCATTTTTATTGTAAGTGTTGACCTATACCTCGAATTGGGCAATGAGATAGTTTCTACAGCAGAATTAATTATAAGCTCCTTTAGTAGCAGAATTTTATCTCCTCTAAGTTCTGGATCTAGTAATAAGATTTCTGTGTAATCATTCAATGACTTAGATTATATGTAATTCATATTCTTATTTTTCAAATAACTAGAAAGAAACAAAGTTCTGACACATATCTGTCTAAAAAAGATGGTGGGAAACTTAATGGGTAAGAAGTAAAGTATGTGACAAAGAGTAGGAAATAAAGATTATTTATTCTGCTATTTGTTCACATGTGATGATTAGATATTTATTAGATTAAACTTTGATCTAAAGAGCAAAAATCTGAGCCATGGACTGACTTCAACTTCAAATTTTGGAAGGAGGTGGATGAAGAGGAAAAACCTACATTTGTTAAGTATTTACTAAGTCCCAGGAAATGTTCTATATGCCATGATTATGTTCTCTAGCTTAATAAATTTAAGTAAAGTATCAAGTTATTTATCTATATGGTATCATCAAACAGGGACATTCATATTCAGTACATTGAATAATTCTTAGTGAAAAACCTAGTGCAAGCACATATCTCAGTGAATCATCTGTATCCCTCTTGCTAAAGTCATTCTTTGTTATCTTAATTTTTAACCTTTTTATTTTGAAATAGTCTCAAACTTACAAGAAATTTGCAAACATAATAGAAAACTAATACAGAGAATACCCATGTATCTCCTACCCAGATCTACCAGATTTTAACATATGGCACATTTTTACATTATTCACTCTCTCCCACTCCCTCTCTCCTCCCACCTCCGCTCTCCTTCACTCTTTCTCTATTTTCTAAACATTTGAGAGTAGGTTGCCTATATCATGCTTTTTTACCACTTAACATTTCTATATTTTTTAAGAAGAAGGATATTCACTTATGTAACCATGTTATCTTATTCTAACATTTTAGCAAATTTATCATTTATTCATCTTAATTTTGCTTTCCATTCTAATTCTAAGGCTGTTTTGTCTTTTGGTGTTTTGCTGTTTGTCTTAATAAAGGATGTGCTTTCATGCACAAAGAACTGACAATGTTCAAAATACTTTGAAACTAAAATAATTCCTTAGCTTCCATTCAGTGTTGTGTGGGCTGGGGGTCAGGAATTCTTGGGAGACCCAAGTGTAGTTTTTTCCTACTGTTCCTAAGTTATCAACAAAAAACATCTGGGAAGTTATTTTCCTGAGCCCTTTTTTAGAACTGAAAAAGGCTTTCTGAGTGTTTAACTAGAAGAAGATCACTTATCCTGAATGGACTATTCGTGGTGCCTTTCACTGCTTCTTCAGAATTCCTTTACTTGGCTCCGATTGTGGAGCAAGTTGCTACCAGGTGTGTTGTGGGAACACAGGCTCAGGGACAACTGAAACTTTTAGAAAATGACCACTTTATTACTTACACAGCACAAAGGGTCCAAAAGAGTAGGGGAAGGGATTCCATTGTGACTGGTCTCCTGGGGAGGCCAGTTGGGGTCAGTGGATGGTAGCTCTTCATGGCCTTTTGTTTCAGAGGGGAGAGACCCGTACTGTTTGAATGTGGAGTATTTATTCACCCCAGAGGGAGGGGGCCCTGCCACTGAGAGTCCTGCCCTGATAAGCATCTGCGACTGCTTGTTCCTGGTTTCTAGGTTTAAGGTCTAGTCAGGCCTTTTCGTTAGACCTAACATCTCCCCCATGTTGTGGAATGGAAACAGACTGAAATGCGGCCACACAATAGAAGAGGCAGTGGGGATCAGGGAGGCCTGGGGGATGGCTGCTGTACATTTGTCTGAGACTTCCCCAGCGCTGTTAACCATGAAGCTGAGAAGGCAACCCCACCACATTATCTAAAGATGAGCAGGTAATGATGGCACATTGTGTGTTGCCATGGCAATTCTTCATCATTCATTTCTTAATGCTGTTTCTTCCTTTCCTCCTTCCCTTCCCTCTTTCCTTCTCTCTCTCTCTCTCTCTATTTCTCTCTTTCTTTCCTTCCTTCCCTTTGATTTTCCCTCTCTTTCTTTCTGACAAGGAGTTGATTATGGGGAATATACATTTAAGTGCTAAAAGATATAATTTGAACAGAAAGTCAAGAGATTTATTATAAATGCTCTTAAAATTATAATTTGCTGTTTTGAGCTGTTGACTGTGTCCTCTTTACCCATATAAAATATATCAATGCTTATGTAGAAACATAAATTGTGTGTTGATATTTGAAATTCTCCTTTTCCCCTTCAACAAAAGTTTGAAATGAAAATGTTATCTGGGTGTGTGGTTCTATTTTTTTCATCTGCCAATATATGTGACCTTTGAGAAGGTACTAGACTTTACAGTTGCCTTACCTGTGGAAGTAGGGAAAATAAGGATTCCTAATTATTGAAAAAAAAAATCTTGATGCCTCAAATGAAATAAGATAACTATATGATTTAGAATTAAATATTTAAAATATTATAATTCCATTACTTTCCATTATTTCTCTGTGAGGCAAATGTGTTTCATGGATTATGAGATTATTTGTCTACTCTTGTAGACAAATAACATAAAGCATAAATTGACTTAGGTAGGAAATTAATAAGGAGTCAAAACTTCAGAATAGGTTTCCTGCCTTTTATTCTTTTTAATCAGCTTCTTTCCAGGGAGTCTGACCTTCTTTATCCTGCGATTCACAAAGAAGAATATTATTATTATTATTATTATTGTTTGTGAAAGCAGGCATATTGCATTATTGGGTCAAAGTTCTCTCATTGAGTCTGCCTGCTTTCTGATTGCCAAATGCTTACGGAAAAATGAAAATATTTTTGATTCTTAGAAAGCTTTTATGATTAATTAATAATGTAGGGCTTTTATGTTGTAATAATACCTATGTCATTATGCATTTTAGGTGTATTAAACTAAATTAAATTAAATAATAGGTTACAATAATTCTCAAACTCTAAAGGGTCATAAAAATGAAAGACCTCATTTATGAAGGCATTTTGTGGCCACAGTATGGAGGCATTAAATATTAGGCTTACAACTGTTGGCTTAATTTTTGGACAATGGAGAACCCTTGAAAATTTTGGAAGAAGCAGTTAAAAAAAAAAAAACAAGTAGAGCCTGAGAAATATGGCTCTTGTAGTAGCCTGTTCAATGGATGAGAGGGGGAGATGCAAAAGATACTGTAGAATTAGTATCTATGGAATCAGTAAATTTTAAAAAATGAGGAGGATGGGATAAGTAGAAAAAGAATGAAATATGGCTTTGAAGTTTCATTCTCAGGCATATGAGACAAAAAAATAGAACATTTAGGATATGTAAATTAACTTTGTCATATGTTAACTTTGAGGAATTGGAAGGGCACCCCATTGGTGATGACAAGCAGACACTAAGAAGCATTGGGTGAAATCAGGAATGTGACCAGTGTTAGAAAATAAAGATTTGAGAGTCATTTGTGATGAATAATAAGAGCCCTAAAAGTGAGAGGCTTTGATGGAGAAAATACTATAGAGGCTGCAGTAGACTGAACCATGTAGTCCAGAAAAAAACATGTTCTTAATCCATTCCTGTGGGTGTGGACCCATTGCAAATAGGACCTTTTGAAGATGTTATTTTTAGTTAAGGTGTGACCAACTGAATCAGGATGGGTCTTAATCCTATTACTGGAGGCCTTTTAGAGAAGACCACAGAGAGAAAGCCAAGGGAGAAGGAAGAAGCCAAAAGTCAACAGAACCTGGAAGACAAAGGAGAGGTGTCACCATGTGACAGAAAAGCCAAGGAGCCCCAAGGATTGCCAGCAGCCTGCCCAAGAATGCCACAGTCTTTGAGGACAAAGTATCACCTTACTTACTCCGCCTCAATTTTCAACTTCCTCTAGCCTTAAAACCTCAAGTCAATAAATTCGCATTGTTTAAAGCAACTCATTGTATGGTTGTTTTAGCAGCTGGAAATTTAAGGCAGAGGCAAAGGGATTTGTATGTTCATATTAGGAGACTGTGAGAAGAGGCTCCAGAAAGAGGCAAGAAGGAAGGGTCATAGAAATAAAAGATCCAGGAGAATTATAGTAAGTATCACAGATGTGAAGGAATGAGAGAATTTATATTTGCATGAAGATGGGCTGGACACGATTTAAAATATTTTTATTAGAGGCCAAGAGAGAAGAGACTGGTAATAATCATTAGAAATGACAATTGTGAGGAGATGATTGGTCAGAAGTAGAAGGATAGACATAGTGTCAATTTTTTTTCACTCTATCACTTTCACCTGGTAGAGGCCTGGCACTTAGGAGCTATTCAGTAAATATTTTTTAAATGAATGAATGGTGAAACCAGATTGTTAGAATTCAAGAAGCAAGTTGGTGACAGAGAGTTTAAATTAGAGAATGTAGACTTGCTTTTATAAGACATTGGCAGTGGTGCGGATTATAGAGTATATAGTGTATACCACGAGCATACATTACTGCTAATAGCCAAAATGTATATATAGCTAACTGTTATCTCATTTGAGCTTCTCAGCAGTCCTATGAGAGGGGTACTATTATTACCCCATTTTAAAGTTGAGTGAACCAAGGCATATAGAGATGAATATACAAGCCTAAATTCACTATCTTAGTTTTATAGGAATTTTATAAGAAAGTACCACAAACTAGGTAGCTCAAAACAGAAGAAACTATTGTCTCACAGTTCTTGAGGCTAGAGGTCTGAAAACATGGTGTTGGCAGGGCTATACTTTCTCTGAAACCTGCAAGGGTGAATTCTTCCTTGCCTCTTCCAGTTTCTGGAGTTTGCTAGCAACTTTGGTATTCCTTGGAGATGCACTCCAATCTCTGCCTCCTCTATCTTTACATGACTTTCTTCCTTCTATGTCTGTCTGTGTTTCTTCCCCGCTTCTTATAAGGACAACAATCATAGTGGATTAAGGGCCCACTCTACTCTATTATGACCACATTTTAACCCTTACCAATTTCATCTGCAATGACACTATTTGCAAATAAGGTCACATTCACAGGTGCCAGGGATTAGGATTTCAACATTTCTTTTTCTTTTTGTGGGGTGGGAGGTCGGGAACACAATTCAATCAATAACAGTCACATAGCTGGTATGAAAAGAAGTTAGGATGCATCTGGCCATAAAACTTAAAATTCTTCAGCATGTTCCCTATTGAATCCATAGTGTCTTGCACAGTGTCTGGGACACTGAAGTATTTATTACCTTCTTACTGATGGAGAGACTGAGACAGAAATCAAGTCACTTTCTCAAGGTCCCACATAGTGACTTAGTGGTGGAGAAAGAGTTTTGACCCAGGCACTCTGATTCGGATCGCCTGTTGCTAACAATTATACAACATTGCCTCAAATTATGTCATGTTTGACGTGGCTGCCTGCGAGAGTTAAGAAAATCCTGAAGGAGTGATAAAAAAATTTGGAGAAAAGGGAGGGATTGAAGCATTTTATGATGAAGAATAAACCTGGTAGGAGTTAAAGAGTAGGAAAAATGGTAAATAATCCAAACCCTTGGAAGAACAGTAGTTCTGAGTGACTTTGAGATCTGAGGTTGTTGTACTAGTGGATGAGTGAAGATCTGTGGACCTGGAGAATAATAACATTGAATTCTTTTAAGACCTATGAGAGTAGGATGTTAAAAGATTGAATGAGATGAGCTTTAGGAAATTAACCTAGACAAAGGAGACTTCTTTTTTCCAGGTGTAGTATCTCAGAAATGTTGGTCATACACATGTTAGAAATCATTGAATGTGGCTTGAGGGGTTTGATCCGCTTGGAGTTTATCTGTGGAAGATGCTAATCACAAGTTGGCTTTTTCCAGTTCCAGAGCTGTGAGTCCAAAGACATTCTTCTAGATGTGAATTCACGGGGTTCATTTAAAAAAAAAATCTTCAGCATGTAGTCCCGATCCTTGCACATAGTGATTGAATTGTAATGGAGATTGTACCTTTTAGCAAGATTCCCCTCTCTTTCAAAGAAAATGTTATATCAGGGAACCTCCATCCATTCATTTATTCATTCTTAAGGTATGAGAATGAATAATTTTCCTAAGGGGAGTCATTTGAAGGAATTACATTGACTTCAAATGTAAGGATTTGGCTTGAAACTTTAATTATCAAGTTTGGGATCTCACTGGTAATAGAAGACACCACCTTTCCTGTATTTTTTTCAAATGGAACTCCCCTAGAAATTATTGTTGTGTTGCAGCACTAATTCAAGACCTAACTGAGAAAAAGCAGCCATTCTTTCTATTGCACCAAACTATCTCTCCATGCTTCCTAAATGAGGTGACCACATTTAACCTATAAGTGGAGCCACTGGATTATAAGCTGTGATAAAAAATGTAGCAAGGATCTGTAGTAGCTGTAGTTGAAAAGATGTCATCTCACTCGAAGGGAAGAATTGCACTTGGGATTCATTATTCTTACAGACCGGATTCCTGCCCCCACCCCTCTTAACTCACAGATACACACATGCACACATATACCCTCTCCTCGATGAATTGTCTCCTTAAAAACTTGACATTTTTTTAAGGCAGACTGCACATCAGGATACATGTAGGCCCCAGTGAAATGTAAAACATATTTCCTTTTAACAGGAGACATTTCTTTAGACTCTGATTCATGACTGGTTCAGTAAATTAGGGAAAGAGGTAATAAAAGGCAAAATATGAGCCATATTTTCACATAATAGATAGTCCATAGATTTTGTGTCTTTCCTCAGAGATTTTCTTCCCTTTTTGAAACTTTTGCAGATACAGTTTTTACCTATGTTGTATTAGCCTCAGTGATAACCCAGTGAGGGTCAGTCTAGGACTGGCTCTTGGATTGTAAGAGAACAGAAGTTAGAGTCGTACTAATAGCATGCAGGGAGTTCAGTGCTTTAGCTTCTTTGAAGCCTATCTGTCAATTTTTCTTAAAATCCACATGTACATGCGCTGCCTTCGGTCCTTTTGCTGCCTGATTAATGTGCCTCTGCTCCTGTAGGCTAACACATGCTGCATTTGCCTTGTTTCTAGCAGCCAAGCCCCTCTGGTGTTGCCAGAATTATACCTGGCTCTTTCTTACAAATTATTGTGATGATTAAGAAAGTTTGATGATATATCATTTTTTGGATTCCAGACCTTCTGTCAGATAATAGAGTCAGAGGAGTGGGGCTGCTGCAGTTATTTCATATCAATGCTCTGAGTTCAAATAAAGTGTCAGGATGACTAAGTACAAGGGATTTGTGGAATGCTTTAATGTTGCCTCATTTCAAATCACTTCATAAGCAGCCTGGTAATGAGCTCAATAAATTCTGTTGGAGGAGAAAAAAAAAAAGCCCTGACTTCACTACAGAAAAAGTAGGTTGCTATTTTATAATTAGGCCTCTGGGCTGGTGGGTAGGAGTCTTATTTCCTGTTTGAAATCCACTTTGTTAGCTCTGTGATGTGGAGATGGCTAAATGAGTATGAAATATTATAATTAAGGACATCACAAGCTGTTTATCTTATCAGCAGTGTTTTTCCTTAAAGGCTGCCTCATTGACCACTTGTGTATTATAACCGCTTTTTTTCCATGCCTTGCCAATTGTAACAGACCTAGGTTTTTCTGACTGTAAGGGGGAAAAGAAAAGCCACCGGAAGTCATGCGAGAGACCCCATATTGCCTTTATTTTGCCTGGGTCAGGTGTTCTTTTCATGAACTGCAATAAGCTGTTTGTTTATGGAAATAAATAGGATGAATTTATCAAAGCTTGACTAAACCTACTGAAAGCATGTTACACGCTGCCCAGGACCAGGCTCTGGGGTGCTGTCTCGGATCCTGCCAGGCACCATGTTTTTGTTTCCAGGTGGATGCAGAAAACCAATCCCACTTTGGAAAATGAGAACTGGTTTATTATCGATTGGTTGGAAAGCAAGTGGCCAGATCTGTAATCTCTGCTGTGATTTGAAAGGCTCTATATTATGATAATCTTCTGACCTGCCAACTTTCTCATTTTCATTCAATAGTGGGATGGCGGCTCCTGCGCCTCTGTAATAGCCTGAAATGATGATTCTCACCAGGTTCTGCTAAAAGGTTTGGAAAGCAGCTACATGCCTGGTAAACCACTTGGCTGAGCTGACCAGTCAGATCAGATATTTACAACACCTTGCCTTTGTTTTGATTTTTTAAAAGGCTCTAGTTTTCTTGAAAAATGCAATGACCATGCTAATGTGCTCATAAGGATGGACTCAGTATATCTGGGCATTCAGCACCGCTTGGCAAGTTGATGGGAATTGAAAAGTTTTTCTTTGGAATTTCACAAAGAATACCTTGATCCTTGAGTCTGAAAGTCCCTTCTATGCTTTTGTTGTCTCCACTGTTTCTCCATTAAAATCCTTTTTTAGAAAGTAGATAATAAACAGGCTTATTAAACAATGATATAATCAGTCACATTAGAAGAGTTAGGATTGTCCGATACAGTTTCAAGAGGCTACCCGAGGCCACTTCTTCTGGTTGTGAGCACTGTGCACTGTTCCCAAAACACCAGGCCCAGCATAGAGAGGAAAATTCCATCGAGGCTCATTTCACCAAGCCCTGAACCTAGAGGCTTGAATTGCTCTTTCTAATTCACTGCCTACAGAGGATGCTTTTGCCTAATTTGCACAAAAGCACCACCTGGGCTAGAGCTGGACACCATATTATTTCCCCCAAAGAAAAAAGAAGTGAATCTATAGTGATAGCCTTTCTGTTATCATAGAGGTTATTTGAATACCAGGGTTTCTGAAATAATCCAATACTGTATAGATGGAATCTGACTCTGCCTGCACACCTTTTAAACAAACATTTGCATTGTTTGTACAAAAGCCAACATGTAAGGCATTGAAATATAACCACGCTCTAAAGCACGGGTCCACAAACCTTTTCATAAATAGCCAGAGAGCAAATATTTTAGGATTTGTGGGCCATATGGTTCTATTGCAACTACAACTCCGCTGTTACCACAATACGGAAATGAATGAACATGGGTACATTCCAATACAGCTTTATTTATGGATGTCGAAATTTGAATTTCATATAATTGTCACATCACCACTTAAAAATGTAAAAATCATTCTTAGCTGACGGCCATACCAAAACAGGCTGTGGGATGAGTTTGGCCCGCTGACAGTAGCTTGCCAATCCCTAGTCTAGAGTAACTTTCAGGTGCGGCCTTTTCCCACCCTGGGAGCTGGAATTGAGGAAGGATCCCCCTGAATGAGCACTGTAATTCCAAGGACACACATTTAGACTCTGTCAGATTATTAAAGGAGAGACTGACAAAGGTAAAGCATTTAAAAAAGACTAATCTCTTTTAAATTTTGTTAAAAATAGAGTTGTTTTTAGGAAGTAAAGCATGTAAAATATTACCATGGAAATGTAAGGCAAGGTCGCTATGAAATGAGGTCTACTTATCCAGAAATCATGCTTACTGCATTCCAGCTGCTAAGACCCATTTGATGACTGCAGGATTCTTTCATTCATTCATTTGCTAATTGATTCAGCAAATACATATCCAGCTCCTTCTTTGTGGAGGATCCATGAGGTGCTTAAAATGGGGGAAAGTACAAATCAGGGGAAGCAGGTGTGTATCCCTAAGGAGTCTTAGAAGCAAGGTGTTCCAGAGGCAGAGTCATCCAGCTGCAGAAGGTTGGAAAATAGCCACAAACATATGACCTGCATCAGCATTTGCCCTGTGAGCAAATGTGGCATGCACCTAAGGAGGAGAGGAGGCGGGGCCCCAAGTGACAGCAGAATGTAAACAACAGCTCAAAGCCACCCTCCAAAGCATAGCTTTCAAGGTTGTACATGGGGCTTTTAGCCAGAAACCGAGCTCTTAGCAGCTCAATCTTCTAGGATGAAGGACAGTTATACTTTATATGCATATTTATGGATAAACATAGGCTCAAGTCTTTTTCTCTTTCATCCTGAGATTTTTATATTTTTAACAAAGACTGTAAAATTCTGTAGCTGATCTGTACAGATCCTACCGTAGTTGGTTCATTGCCTTTTCTTCCATGCTCGATGCGTCCCTTCATTATTTCCAGAACAGCTACTCTGAAGAAACACCCCCATCTCCACCACCACCCCATCATTACCACCACCTTGAACGTAGGTAGAATTCTCTGAAAGATGAATTTATAATTGCACCTTGATTTTTCAGTGGAGACATGAATTGAACTGAAAAAGACATGAGTTGAACTGAAAAAGACATGAGTTAATGTGACTTCTTATAGTCATCAGGAATTCTGGCAGTTCTCACAGGAATGAAATGCATCAGGAAGGAAACATTTTTCTGGCTCCAAAGGCCAAAACATCTGGATGAAACCCAAAACATGGAAAATGCAGACAACTGTCTGGAAAGATTGTTATATTTATTAATTTACCTGCCTCAAAATCTACTTTAACATCTACTAGAATAATACATAAACACATTAACTCTGTATGACATTTGTAGAGGTGTTCAAATCTTCAGGTATTTTGTCACATATTGTACTTGACAATTCTCACAAACACCTAGTGCACCATTTTACAGGTGTGGTGACAGAGGTTGGAGACATTACCAGGAGCCCAGGCAGGGTCTGAGATTTCAGTTCAGGTTTTCATGCTGAAGTCCAAGTTCTTTCAGTTACACCATAATTAGCCTTATATTCCACAACATTGCACTAAGGCTGCCATTAGCTTCCTATGTGAGTGTGGTTAAAGAAACTAAGCTGCATAAGTCACAGTCTTTTATGAATTGCTGTTATTTGCAGAGTGTCTGTTGAGAGCCAAGGCATTCTTGTTGCTTCCAGATACTTCTCTCTCCAATGGTATGGTATGTGTTTAAATTTTCCAGATATCAAAATGTTTGGCAAAACCAGACATCTCATGTGGTGTCAGGCAGACCTAGCCTTTGCATTGGTTATAATAATGTATCATATGATTGTATAATTATCATCATTCTTAATGAGGCAGACATACAAACTTCATGTTCGATGTGTATCTGCCAAGCAATTTAACGTGGTGCAGTTAAAAAAAGTTAAAGATCATATATTTGTTTAATGGCTTGGGAGGGAAACCAAAGTTGATCTGATCTCAGCCCCGGTCAGGAGGAGGCATCCCTTGCACCCTGCAGCCATGGGTGAAAATGTTTATATTAAATAGAGGAAACATGTTTGTGTGAATGTGGTAATGCTTAATTGCTTTCCAAATGTAGAATAAATATTTACCTAGAGAAAATTCTCCAAGACATTAGGCAACTGTTCTTTCTTGGAAGCCAGAGAAACACATCAAACTATAGCTATTGTGGGCTGTCAGAGCCGGGCCGACAGGATTGGCCCTCTCACGCTCCTTGGTGAATCCCTATTGTTCCCTCCCCTTTACAAACTTAGAGAAACATGATAAGAATCTTGATTTTATAAAATGTGGCAAACCAGGTCCAGGGATAATGCAACATAGGGTTTTTTCCAATCTTCTCTGGTCCCTCATCCTGGCCACCATTTTCTCCACTGAGAAGGCCAAGAGATTATGGCTGGTCAAGATACGAAAATAGTTGAGCTATGTTCCTATGTAAGTGGAGAGATTTTCTGAGCAAAGTTGATGTTTTGTTTGTTGAATCGTTTATTCACTCAACAAACATTTGTCTGATTATTATATAATACCAGCTGCCAAAGCACTGAAAGTGTGTCTACCTCCGTTTACCACCCCACAGTCCACGATTAAACAAACATAGCCCATGGAGGTAGACAAATACATAAACTAAACAGTTAAAGGAAAGTTTGATGAGGGATGTGATCCAGGGATGTGCCGGGCATTATTAAATCATGTAGGAAGGAAATCCAACCCAGGCAGAGGAAAGTAGGCAAGGGACCTTGGAAGAGAGAACTCACGTACTCTTAATGTGGGGCTCCTAACTGCCAGCGCATGTGCTTTAAGCTCTTCTCTGCAGAGTCTCACATTTCTCTTCCTGTTCTACCCTCAGCTTACTGTGGTGCCGTGTCCTGCTGCTCTCGCTCCTGCCCACAGAGCGGCCATGACTCCAACTGTCACTGCTGAGGCAGGCTGAGGGAGCTGTCACTCTGGCCATGACTCACATGCTAGTGCTGTCACCTCTGGGACTGACAGAAGGCGCCACCTGTGGTCCAGAAGCACACCTAGCACAAGCCTTGCAGCGCAAACCACTTTATTCTCTGCTTGAGCCTGCTGCAACTTTACCTCCAAAAGATGGGCTTTCAACCTGCTCACGCTGCAGTCTTTTGCACTCACAGCAAATTTGAGAAGCTGCAAACTCTGGCTTTCTCAGAGAGGAAGTAACTCAAAATTTTTCAGCTAGATGTTCCCTCTCTTTAGGTTCCAGTGGCATCTGGGCAGTGGAATCTCCTCCTGCTGTAGTCAGGAGAAAAAGCAAAAAATAAAAAAAACTTAACTTCTGACCCTGAAGCATTGTTTTTGGGCATAATCTGTGTGTCTTGATGGTCCTTTTCCAAGAATAAATTCTTTCTCCAGATTGTATCTTAGGATCTCATGCAAATACAATTCTAACGGCTTTGTGAGCCAGTCCTCCAGATGTGCCCAGGCACATCAGAATCAAGGTGTGACGAGAAAATAGAGAAAAAGTTCAGGATGGTGGGACAAAAGAAGGGTTTGCATCAACAGCAGAGGACTTACTATCCCTACCTAATTTAACCCTCACACACTCCAACATTTTGGGTTCCCTGACTCAGCTTCTAAAACAGTTTTTATGTGAAGGGAATCGGTACTGGGGGAGGAAGGATGTCTGGAAGCAACCCCTTGATTTTGGGTCCTCCCCCACCTTGGGCCACTGTGAAAACTAACTAATGTGAGTCTGCCTTTAACATCAAGAACAAAAAGCAAGATGCATGTGATTCTGGTTGACCATGCACTCCAAGAATGTTAAGGAAGAATAAGAATGGCTAGCTAAGGGGATTGCTTCTCAGTTTAATTTTTTTTTTCCAGGAAGGGTCTGGTCACTGGTGAAACTATAAAATCATATGGCATTCAGAATATCCCAGAATTTATCAATAAATTTTTACTTTGAGGCTGAAAGTTGGCTTGTAATTAAACACCAGTGACTGTTTTCGATTACATATATTCTTTTGTTCCTGGTAGTTTCTATTTCCAAATATCTAGAACCCCTTCCTTAAATGACTCCTCTCATATTAGCATTGATCTTTCAGATGCCTCTGAAAATAACTGGGCACATTTTAGATGCACAAGTATTTGTTAAATGACATTGAATGCAAATTGGAATTTTATCTGTCACTTAGCCTAAACCCTTGAACTTTCAAGAAACAGATCATTGTAACTAAGCAATGTTTTAGCTACTAAATAGGAGTATCCAGTCTGGACACAGTTACTGTCTTTCTGTTATTTTTCATTTTGATGCTTCTCTTATGCTCTTGGCTATCTTATTAGTACCTCCTGCTGGGAGATTCTTTTCTTTAGCATAGTATCTTACTAAGCATCAAGGTGGCCTACTGAGGGTTTGCTAATGCTCAGCATGCTCAGAATTATAATGTGGTAAATATCATGTGGACAAAGCAACTGCATTTTAAAAAATCTACCTCTCACTGCATTTTTTTACTTGTTATTTAGACATATTGATAATACATAAACGCAGTCTCTCTTGGGAAATATGGCATGATTTCTGATAAACAGAAAAATCGTTTCTTATGGATTATAATTTGGAATAAAAAAGCAAAGACCTTTTTTTTAAAAAAAAATCCATATCTAAATTTGGAAGGCATAGTTTTGTAATTTCAAAACCATTAGTCCATTTTCAGCAGTGTCTTGTTTGATGAAGCTCATTAGCCTGGGCATATGGGCGAAAGTCATTGAACTGAATTAATACTGTATAAAACAACCATTGTTTTTTATCAGCTTCACTTTCAATGTTCTCCTAAATGAATATTTCACTATTGAAGAAACAAATCCAAACACAGTTTTCATCATCTTTTGAAGTGCATGGCCTGATAGACTATATATTTTTGTTATATTTCAAGTTATATTTTTTCTTCATTCATCTCCAATATCATTTTTATTTATATAGCCATTCTTTAAACAATGTGCAGTTATATTTGTTTGTTTTTCCACCATCTTCCATTCCTCAAAAGCTTTGAAGCACCTTACAATAATATATACAATAATATGTGATGCATACTTTGTCACTTAGCAAAGTCATTAAGAATCTGCCAAATTAAGTCAATGTTGATAAATTTGGGGAAGAGAACAAATGCCTTTTATATTTGTGAATTTCTGCCATTCATCAATTTGAGCCTTTAGGTCACTATGCCATCTCCCTCACTTTATTTATTTATTTTTTTGCCACTGAGATAGGAAATCACATTGGCAGGTAAGAGGTTTGCAAATGGCTAATTATAGTCTATTCCTGATTATACTTAAGGGAGTCACTGCTGATTATCTTCTGCAAATCTTGCTTTCAAGTTCTATTGACATTCAAACAGAATGGGCTATAAAGTCATTTGTGGTTATTACTCAATACCTTTTGTCTAATTTCCCTTTCCCATGTAGCCTATCACCCAGCAGGGCATCTTTTATACCAAAACACTTAATTTCCTCCCACAAATCAATGAAGGTTAAAAACAACAACAACAACAACAAACCCACAAAAATAAAACAAACAAACAAAAAGCACAGTAGAAGCTGCAACTGTTCGGAAGGCACAGCAAACCCAAGATATTACCTCCAGTCCTGTTTTTGGGGTCCCACCGTGTTGAGGGTAGGGTAGATCATGAGACAGTGACTTAGGGAAGACAGATACTGTGCCTGCCACATGTGCTACACAACTTTGGTGTGTGTGAAGGTCTAAGTGTGTGCATGCAAGAGCATATATCAACAAGGTTAAACAGGGATGTGTGCTTTTTATGTATGTGTCTATGCATGTGTGAAAATAAACAAACCTCATATACATGAAATAAGTAAAATAAAAATTCAGTTCAATGCAATCCATGCCCTCTGTGTGCAAACGATGAAGATCCACATTTTCCTATATTCTGACTCACTCTATAATGCTCGTGTCTTTTTAGATCTAGAGCAGATAAAGCCCACTGGATAAGTGTAAATCTTTATTCCCCGATACCAGAATATTCTTCCTCAAAAGAATTCTATTTTTTCCTTGCAGCCGTGAAGCTTTCCTGGATAATGGTCAAGGACATCTTTTTGGCTATAAGGTAAGCATTTTATTTTTAAATGGAGATCAGTAGCCCTAACCCACCCCACCCATGACAAAACCAAACTGTCTTGTATTTCACTTCTTAATGTTACACATAGTGACAATAGCGAATTTCCCACCTTCCTTCTTAAGGCTTTTACTTGCAGAATACATGGTTGGTTTGGATGCTGTTATTGCCGCTGACCTCCCGGTACCCCTTGTTTTCAGAAGCACCATATGACCCTAGAAAGGCAACGCTTTAAGTGTGCTTCAACTTCACCTGTGAAAAGATCTAATGTATTTCATCATTAGACTCCTGTGGAAATATACAATGAAAGTAGGGGATCTGGTTTGTGCCAGAGGCAAAGTACTGCTAACTCATCCCAAAAGATTGCTTTTTGATTAAGGGGCTCTTGCTGTAAGGTGCTCAGCCTTTCTTGCAGCTGATATGAACTGCTGTTCTTGGCTGTATAACCTAAGTCGAACATCTGATTTTTTTTTTAAAGAAACAGTAATTATATTAAGAACTCCAGTGTGAGGTAGAATTCCTTTAACTTTATGAATAGAATTCAATAAGCAAAACGAATATTGTGCTGTAAAAAGTAGGCAGGAATTCTTAACGGAGAGAGGGTGGTGGCAGAAGGCAGGGATAATTCTGCAGAAAAGATTTCATGGGTAAATGGGATGACATCAAAGACAATTCAGACTCAGAAGTCTGCCTAGCTTCAAGAAAATGAAAAGTAGTCAAATAGCTGGGATTAAAACACAGATACGTTTTTCTTCCCTTTTATATATCCTGAACAGTTAAAATAACTTGCCCTTAGTTTTGTTAGAGGAAGGAGAAGGAAATGTGTAAGCCTAGGGCAACTACATAAGTTATTGTCCAAACTGGGGCACTTTGGGAGTTAAAGGTACTCTATTAATAATTACAGTCGACAAAAGGCATAAACTGGGACTTTTGCAGGCAAACCAGGATGCTTGGTGACCCCTGGGAAGCACAATTAATAGGACTTTATGCCCCTGGTCTTGTAGCCTTGCTGTGACTATGAGCTCACAGTAGAAACATCATTTCTATTGATGGCTTTTTTTTTTTCCTCCAGGTTTCTGATCATAAACTGTCTGCGGTGTAGGCCATCTCAATTACACTTTGTGGTAAGATAAGCTTTCTGTTCTCAGCATTTTGTTATTAGATTAACAAGCATCTTATTGTTTCTTTTGTACATGAGCTTTTCATGTTTGGTACAATTGGAATGTGAAAAAAGAAAAAGTATTTAATAGGACTGCTAAAAAAGCATCAAAGCCAATGTTTGAATTATCTTTAACTGTTGGCTAGCTTGTGTTCTTCAGAGCCCATCTATCTATGAATCCTGCCTCTTTACTTTATATAATACTGTTTTCTCACTTTTCCTGGAAAGAGAAGACAGGAAAAAGTTTTTGTGGTTGTTTTTTTAAAAATCCCAGTGTTTTGACTTTCATAAGAGGGTTTTTTTCAAGAATGGAATATATGATCATTTTAGTACATAATCTTGGCCTGGCACGATAGCCTTTGGTGCTTCTCAAAATTTGCAATGGAAGAAATCAGATTTGATGCAAGGGTGATTGTATACTAACATTAGGAAAGTTTACTTTTTAGGCTCCATTCATCAGCTCTCAGTGCTTTTTGATGGCAGTATTTGTGTCACATTTATTGAAAATAAGGCTGTCCTGTAAATGACAAGATAGTTTGAGGAAAGAAAACCAGAAATCAGGCTAAGCTGCTGATTTGAAATATTGTAGAGACGTATTTCTTGCAGGCATTTTGGACATATTAAGCTTAGTCAGGGAACAAGCAAGCCACCCAAGAAACCCAAACAGGCAAGGATGTCCATGATTTATTAATAGTTTATAAACTGCCAGTCCCTGTGCTAAGGGTTTTTGCATATATTATCTCAATTAATCCTCACAGAAGTCCTATTGTAGTATGATTTCTTTAAGGGGATGGAAAAAAAACCTCAAAACTTCCAGAAAGGAAATTACTTGACCAAGTTCACGGAGCTAGTAAGTATGAAATTCAGACTGAGGTTGTTTTAAACTGGTGCAACTATCTACTAATTATAAGTAAGGGGACTTAGGTGAAATTTTTAAAAAAGGACAAAAGATGCTTATTGTAAATAATTTTCGATTTGTAGTATTTAATGTTGAACATATATTTTAAAGGAGAGCTTAGAGCTTTTTAAGTATAATTTAGTTTAAATTAGTAATTAAAAAAAAAATCATTAAGGGAAACCGATGTATCTCAGTAGTTGAATGCTTGCTTCCCATGTACGAGGTCCTGGGTTCAATCCCTGGTTCCTTCTAAAAAAAAATCATTAAGAAAGTGAAAGGCAAAAGAAATGAGTCTGTCACTAAAAAATGCACTTTTAGCTCCTTCGATTGCACAAACCTCACCCCACCTCCCTTATACAGGACGTCATCCCCTGTGAGAAAAAGTTGAAATGATATTCTAAGGCTAGGTTTAGCAGCTCTTAATACCTCACTGCTCATTCTCTCCTCTAAAATGACAATT
>JAQZBX010009171.1:0-46612 GCA_029593785.1 Cabassous unicinctus
TTTTAATTTGGGCAACGATTTAATTCTAAACATTTTCTTATCTTTGTGTTGCTAGTGTAGCAAGCAATTGTAAGTATATTGAACAAAACTGTGATGATTTGCTAAACACTGATATTTCAAAAAAATTGAAAATTTTTTAATGATGTAGTGAATGATCAATTTTTACATGGAGTATTTTTATTCTTTTTTATATATTTTAAGTTAAAAAGGACATTACAAGTCATCATGATAAATTTTTTATCTATAAATATGACACACTGAAAATACTAATTAATGGCTTTGATGAGTAGCAGGCTTATGTTGATTTTGAATTTTAATTTTGTTTTACAGTTTTTCTACAATGTTTTCCTTTTTAAAATAAGATATAACATTTAATATGATATTTAATTCCATCAACAAAACAAGAGCATTGTTTGGGTTATCTTTATAAGATTAAACACTGTATTAAATAAATATTAGTTGAAATACTGTTTTAAAATCAAAGTATGCTAGAGTTTAGAAGCTCATCAAGTTTTGGCTACCCTATTTCAATAACCATCTAACTATTCTCAAAATAATATATTTAAATAAAAATTGGATGATCTCTTTACCCATATTAACACTGGGTAAAGATTTTACATTATCAGTGTTATCATCTCTACATATATACTAGAGAATGCTCCTCCTTTATCTTTCATGCCTAATTCAAGCATCAGCTTCCAATATAATTATTCCTGAGTTATCCCAAAAGTCAGTTAATAACTTATCAGAGAGTGTACAAACATTTCTGTCATTGTACTGAATACGTATTTCTACAATTACATTTTCCTCACCAATCTATAGACCAATATTTATATATTTATCTTCCATACCAGAATATAAGGGTTCATATTTATTTTTCATCTTTCGTACCACACACATACCACACACACACATACAAACATACACACACATGTTATCACAATATCCAGTGCATCATAGTCACACAGTTTCTGTTTGTTGAGTTACTGCTCCTCTGTAAATTTGGGACAAACTAAATAGAACTTACAAGGATTGTAATGGCATACTCCTTCCCTCAAGGAGAAAATAATCCAGTGTTATAAATGGACTTGTATACAGATATTAACAACACATTGAAACTAGTGCTAGTAAATGTGCAAAAATTGCAATGAATAGTGAGAATTAAGCAACAGCCTAAAGGAAGGATATCTATGCCCATATGTGTGTGGAGACCCCATGGTGATACAGAGAAGTTCTATCCTAGTATTTTAATATATAAACCATGGCTATTCAAGTCAAGAGACCCTCTTTTTTAGCTTGTCAACTTCATGTCCTGACATTTTCTGCATAATTATTATCCAAATAAGTAAACAGGATAAAGGTCTATTATGTAGTGGATGTCATTGTTGCCTCTTCCAGACCTTCTTTACAAGCTGGTGCACACATCCCTGGTCTTCTGTGATGCTACTCCTGACTTCCCAGAATAGACTTTGAGTGTCATTAGGTACAAAATGCCAGTCCCTTTACATCGATTTGGGACTATCCATGTGGGGTAATTTGTGCTGCAGAGCTTTATTGTATGATCACATTGAACCTATTCTCTAGCTGAGATCACATTATTGTTTAGCTTTCTATGCCTTGACTCTATAGACTTCCCTTTCTCCCCTTCTCCTGTGTGCACATCTTAAATTAAGCACTTTAACAAGAATCCCCCTCTTAGGCTCTATTTAGGAATCAAAAACTATGATAGTTAGTACTCCAGGGTGGATTCTGAAATTGAATCACCTTAAGCTAGATGGCAGTGAGGTCACCTACACTGGCAGAGGTGGAGAATGCATAGTCACTGGCATTCTGTATCAGTTCTATCACCAGGATTTTACTTGTGATGATGATGTATCTAATAGATAGAATGGAATGCAGTAACTGTTGCAGTGTCTCAAATATTTGGATGGTATGATGGACAGAATAAACATAAGGACAGTGAAATTTGGTGGTGGTTATTAAGTTCTAATGATTCATTGATGAGATACAATAATGGCTCAGATCTATTCATCAACAGCTTTAAAGCAAAGGGTGAGCATCAGGTGGCTCCCTTGCAATATCAAGGAGACTCAACTGCTATAACCAGAAAGCAAATGAAGTAGAAGATAATGCACCAAACTTAATTTTAAGTGTGGCAGAGCACCAAAGAAGTTAAATTTCAGCCCAAGTAAATCTGCAATGCCAAAGTTAGGTTCTGATAAGGAAGGAGTGGGGCTTTGTGATTTAGGATGTTAATATCTGGGTAAATGCACTTGAGAACCTTGAATCCACAGATTCTTCTTAAATTGTTGAGTCTTCAGAAATGACCCATTCCACCTCATTTGAAAATAGAGGCTTTCTTGCCTTGAAGTCTATGGAAAGATATCAAATAAGACAAGTGCCTTACAAGACAATCCTTTTTCCAAGATCCACCCCCTCTACCCCTTCTTGCCATATGATCCATAATTAGAGTCAAATCTTATCATTACAAAACTGAGGAAGTTCTGGGCCTGCTAAAGGTGAAGATAAATTATTTTTTTTTAAAGTGGCTTCAGTACTTGGCTAATCTGTATTAGCAGGAATTGGCAGGATTCTCAGGAGTGAATCCTGAGAGTGCAGAACAAAATAAATGGGATTTAAAACTAGGTAAGAGAGAGTATACACTTATGGAGGCCCTCCCCCTTGAGACAGCGATCTCATATGCTAGCTAGAATGGGTTACTATAGAAGACAAGAAAAATAAAAGACTCACAAGATGATAACATGCTTCAAAAGGACTTAACCAAAGCAATGAAGAATGCAATTGTAAATACTGTCAGTCTTACAAAGTCATAAGTGTGAATGGGCACAAAAGCAATCCATTACAAAATGGAAGTAGGCTCAAATATGTCCAGAGAGTACAAGCTACCTACCATTGTTGCACCAAGTGTCTATCCCTCAGTGGATAGCTCTAGTTTCATGTCCTCCCTTTGAGGAGCTGATGAAGGAAGAGAACACCTGACTTTGGTTCAGCTTGGTGCGAGAGTATAAGTAAAAAAGTGACTGCTTCTTCACTAAAGCTCTTCTCAAGATTGGGTATGGTAGAGAGCAGCAGTAAGGGGAATTCTTCCAATGGGTAGAGCTTAGAGTTGTTTATGTGGAGATAGAAGAAGCCTTGAGTAAGGATACTTAGTAAGTAGGGATTGGCCTAATTTGTTAGTCAGGGGGCCCAGAAAATTAGATTAAAATATTGTTGACAAGGGAAGAGATATGTGGACAGACCTATGGAAATGGGAACAAAGTGTGAAGATCTGTGTATTACAAATGAGTGTGGACAGGAAGAGTCACTAAACAACTAACTAGTAAGTACATTACTCAGGCAGATTTCAATCAATCTCTGTCCTAGACTACCCCACTGCTTACTCAATGGAATCATGAATAGAAATACTATGGTAACAAAGGTAAAGCTATGCATGTGCCCATAGCACAAGCTCCTTCATACCTGGTACTAGCAACTTGTGCTGCTAAATAATTTGTCAGCAATAGAGGTAAACACTGAGCTTCCAAAATGATACCTTTCTCATGATTTTATCAGCTTCTTTCTACCCTGAAGAATAATATTTCATTTTGATTGGTATTAACATATATTCTGAGATGAATTTGCCTTTTTTGCTTACATGGCTTGAACAACCAATATTCAAGAGTTTTCTGACTATCTCATCTACCAGCATGGAATCCCACATGACATTTTCTCAAAACATGGAAACCACTTTACAGCAAAGGAAGTGTTGTAGTGAGCAGGCTACCATGAGATCCATTAGCTCCTGCCATATACTGTGCTATCAAATTGTTTATAGATAGATTTATGGCGTGGCCTTTGAAGGCAGAGCTGGGTGCCAGTTAAGACATGACATCCTGAGAAAATGGGTTATATCTTTCAACATATATATCTTAAACTAAATAGCCATTATATGGTACTGAACCCCAAAGGGGATATACATGGTCTAGGACACAAGAGATATAAGTAGGAATCATTCATTACCACTTTCAGTGACCTGCTTGAGAAATCTGTGCTTCTCATTTCTGGTTTGCAGAGGTGGAGTATTTCCATAGGGGGCAGAGTAGAGTCCTGTTAAACCTTACAGTACAACAACCACCAAGCCACTTTGGGTTTCTTGTACTCGTAGACAAGGAAGAAAAGAAATTAGTTAATGCTTTTATACAGATAAGTGGCCCTGAGTATCACAAGGAAAAAAGTCTGCTGCTATGAGAGGACCATGAAGAATGTGTCTTTTGCCCAGATAATACACCAGGGCATCTTGTGACGTTTATTTCCAGTTCTGTCTGTAAATAGACAAGTCCAGCAATCACATCCTAATCAGGGCATGGTAACCAGAGTCTGATCTCTCATGAGAGTCTGATAAGCCCTCTATACAAGCAGAAAGAAATATAGATGTCAAGAGGAATCCAAAATAAATGATGGACCATGGAGATGAGTAGCAGAAACAGCCTCAAGAACAAATGAAGCAGCAAGTGCTGTAGTTGATCCCACTATTCCTCTTCTTCTACATTTTCCCATACATTGTGATAAACAAGAAAGCTTTGCCTGAATGGAGTGAACTTAATGTAAGAAACAAATGGTGCTGTAAATGAAAGGGGAGAAACACTGTGGATGCTTTTGGTGCCTCATCCAGATCCTTTGTACAGACTAGTTTGCTCATCACTCAGCTATTGTCTTGGCCAATAACATTGACAATGCCCCCTTCTCCAAAAAATTGTCCTGACCTAAAAGGAGTTACCTCAATTGGGAGACTATATTCTACCTCTGGGGTCAGACCTCAGCCAGTGACTGAATGAAAGTAAAAAATGACTGCCTCAAGTGGCACTAACTCTATGTGACAATTTGATAAGGATCAGAGTAGTTTCCATTTGAAACCACATTCTTATTAGCCTTTCTTTCCTGTCCCTATCTTACTTCCGTTATTCTCTTCTGAGAGCAAATTCTTGATAATAAAACAACTTAAGAAGAATCCTTGTTTCATACTTCTAAGGAAGTCTACCTAAGATTCTGCCATGCTTTTGAACATCTCTATGTTATTACACAGGTTGTTTCCTCTGTCCCTGGGATGTGTAACCCCTATCTTTCTAATATATTCCTAACTTTAACTAATACAAGTTAAATTGTCTTCTCTTCAGGGAAGATTTCCTAGATCTTCAGAGTCAAGTGTCCATTTCCTCTTTTAGCCTTCAAGGCCTATCTCCATGTTTAGCACTATCCTATTGTATTCTAATTGCTTGGTTTTGTCTCTTGTACTGGAACTTGTATTAATTTATTCACTCTTTCTTTTTCTTTCTCTCTCTTTTCTTCTTACATTCTTTTAACATATATTTAGTGTCATCTATGAAACACTGTGCTAAAAACTTTTAGTAAAAGTTTATAAATTGTAATTTCAGTTTTACAGAAGTTTAAAATCTAGAGTCTATTTATTTATCTCTTTGTACTATAAATACCAAGGAAATTTTTCTTCACAAAACATCTCTGGCCAAAATTCAGTGAAGATTCATCTTCCACCTTACTTTTCCATGTTAGAATTTATCTTATACTTGATTTTTTCTTTCATGGTGTGGGGGTAAAGAAATTGAGGAAGGTGTAGATCCCTTAATAGTAGCTCCTTTAAAAATTTACTTTAAAATAAATATTATTTGTCTTATTCAGTTAAGAATGGATTTGTAATAAAGAGGACCATATTTGAGGGAGCAAAGGGAGACAACTCAGGAATGGAGGAGGGCCAATGGAAAATTACCATCAGATAGTCCCAAACTGCTGTGGAGAAGCACTCCTCCAAGGACTGGTGCCAGAAGATACTAGATGAAGAGAGGCCTGCCCATTACCTGACCATTCCAGGCTTCGCTGAACCTCCCCTGGACAGGGTCACACTTTACTTGGCCGTGGATGAATATACTCAAGATATGAAGGGCATGTACTGTAGCAATTTCCAATTTGAACATATTCAATAAATTAGAAATTGCTTAGGTTGACTATCCAAATTTCAGTCCAACAATATATGTAATGACAGAATCATATGAGGGATTTCTCTCAAATTCAGACCTTGTTATTTTAGACCCATCTGTATCTATAACATACAATTTCAGGGAGTTGGAATATTTTAATTAACTTTCATGCAGTAAAAAATTAAAAATATTAATGAAAAATATGCCAATTTTTATCATATTCCACCAATAAAATGGTACATGAGCATACAAGATGACTAATGACAAAATGTACATGAAACTAGAATTAGATGAGCTTCATCCACATAAATTAGAAATACACAATTTTTGGAAGACAATGAGTTCCTTCAAACAACCAACCAACAAACAAGGAAGAATGAGTAGTCCAGGGAAGAAATGAAAAAAAAAACAAAAACAAAACAAAACAAAAAAAACTCCCCAAAGGCTCTGAGATGTGACATATTTTCTAGAAAAGTTCTTATAGCTTTCAAGAGACAGGCAATTTCTAGGCTACATAAATTCATCAATAACACAGAAAATTACTGATTAATCCTGGATAATCTTATAGTATTACTGTAACCCTTTTGCACTAATACAATACTAGGCATTATATACATCCTCCATATATATATCTATGGAGTATATATATATGGAGAATAATATACCATACTATGCACAGATTATATATATAGTGTAGTATTATATATATAGTATAGTAGTCACATAAATCAAATGTTGACTAAACTTAAGAAATATTGCTGATCTGATGACAATGACAATGAAAATATACACATAATATACTATTCCACTTTTCATCCATCCATCTGTTGTTTCAATATTAATAAAATTTATAATATGACTGTTAGAAAGAAAAAAAGTGAAAAATACACCCTCTGCACTGCTGAAAGGAGAGTAATTATCTGCACAAATTCTGGGGAACTATTTGTTAAAATTTATTGAGCTTTAAAATGTGAATATTCTTTGAACCAGCAAATTCCATTCTATGAATTGCTAAAAATTTGTATGTCCTGAGTGTTTTATGTAAAATTATATTAGTTGTAGCATGATTTGTTATAAAAATAATGGTACAAGGTAAATTTGCAACAATAAGGTATTTATTAAATAATGTGTAACTTGTTCATACATCAAAATACATATGATAGCTTTAAAATTGAAGTGCATATCATTCATAAGTACTTAAAAAAACATATGAATATGTCTCCCCATCCCCTGGAAGTGTTCCCTCCTCTTGAATAATTTGAAAGTATTTGAGAAGTTTGGGTATTAATTCCTCTTTAAGTGTTTGGTAGAATTCATCAGTGAAGTTATGTGGTCCTCGACTTTTCTTTAGTGGAAGCTTTTTTTGTTTTAATATAGTTTTTTTTATTTTTTCAAAAAAATACTTAGATTACAATAATGCTATATAAAAAATATGGGGGATTCCTGTATGCCTCACTTCCAATCCCTCCCACATTTTCCCACATTAACAACATCCTTCATTCATGTGATAAATTTTTTACAATTGGTGAACACATTTTGGAGCATTACCACTAAGCGAGCATTATAGTTTACATTGTAGTTTACACTCTCTCCCAGACACTTTTGTAAGTTATTACAAAATATGTCATGTTAAGTACCAGTCATTGCAATGTCATTCAGTACAATTCCCAAGTACCGAAAATGCCCCAAAATTACAGGTTTTTTTCCCCTCTCCCTTCCCTCAGAACCTCCAGGGGCCACTGCTTCCACATTAATGATACAAGTTCTTCCATTGCTAGAATTACAATAAGTATATATTAGAGTAACAGTAAGTCTACTTTAGTCCATCGTTCATTCTGCAATCCTGAGGATTCTGGATGGTGATGCCCACCCCACCTCTAATTGAGATGGGGCTTAGATCCCATGGGGTAGATGGATGAGACTATCTTGCTTGCAGTTGCAGACACTCTCTGTTCCTTGGGATGGTTGTTGTCCATCATCATCTCCTTGTTAGTTGTGCTGGGTGAGTCCAATGACCTGAAGAGTAGGTGTGGCAACTCTTGAGATTCAGGGACCAGCTGGCAAATGGACAGCCCAAAGATTTAAGTATCTGGGACACATACCTAACAACTCTAGCACTAACTATAGGTTAAAACAGAAAGGGTAGAAGAGCCATGTGTAAGGAAACCACAACTGAATCCAGCTTTGTCACACTAGGAAGCATAAGTTCCCAAGAAGGGCCCACTGGTAAGGCACCAAACTCCTGAGCTGTCTGCCCTGACAATAGTGTCTGGATGTCTCCACTATTTGAAGCAATGTTTACTTTGGCAGTCAATGAGATCCTGCTGAGATGCACATAAGTGTAACCTCTGGAATGACCTCCTGACTCACTTTGAAGTCTCTAAGCCATATAAATTAATTTTTCTTTACCCTTTCCGCTTTGGTCAACATCTTTTTCCAGTTGCATTGTTAGTTGGTGCTTGGTAGTAATTCCTCGGTGCCAGGGAGGCTCATCCCTGGGAGTCATGTCCCACGATGGAGGGAAGGTTATGCATTTATATGCTGAATTTGGCTTAGAGAGAGGTCACATTTGAGCAACAAAGAGGCTCTCAGGAGGTAACTCTTAGACTAAGATTCAATTTCAAAAGTAAAGGTTCAGAAGTACATTCATCAATATCAAGTGCCCATCAATAGTCCTTCCTCCTTCACAAGTCACTGCCCTTGTACTCAGGGGATTCTTGCTGTCCTATTAGAGAATGTGACAGAGCTTAGTGGAAGCTTTTTGATTATTGATTCAGTCTCTGCATTTGCTAAGCATTTATTGAAGTTTGCTATTTCTTCATGAGTCAATTTAAGCAAGGTGTGTGATTCTTGGGTCAGATTTAACTAAATCTCCAAGGGTATGGAAGTCCCCAAGTACCATCTGAGCAGAAGGAAAATAAACGTAAACATGTGAATTTAATGAGCACTTAATCCTTTTGTAATTCTTTATGCTTGAAATATTGGACTATAGTGATTGATAAAGTTGAAAATGGGGTTTCTGCTTTGAATCTGCTAATAGTACAGAAATTTACTTGATTAAACTTTATCTACTGACTTAATTAGGAATATATAGCATAAGGATTTACCAAATTTTATAAAATGTCAATATTATCAGATATTAGATAGCTGCCAGTGTTCATGTATAAAAATATATGTATTACCAAAGATGCTGGTTGCAAACTGTCATCAAAATAAAATTGTACAAACTCTTATTTCACAAGTTTGATGTATACTATTCATATAGATTAATTTATGACTCCATTAATTCATTACATCCACATATTTCTTAATTTAATTTCTTTCAAATGACATATATGTATATATGGTTTAATGAGCTCCATTTAAACATAAATATATTAAAAGCAAATCTGACAAACTGAAAATAATTTGGAATTAATACAGTAAGTAGAGAAATCTATCAAAGAATCATGGGCATATTATTCCTTTGCAGAAATTTGTCAAGTACACTTAGTATGATTTCCATCAGTCTCAAGCAGTAAAAATATATTAATAACCAACCAAGAATAGAAAGGTGACATATACAGAAAATGGAATTTTCCACCTGGGAAAACAGACTAAGTCCAGGTTGCTAGTGGCAAAATTTAATCTAGAAAGGGGTTCACTGAATAGTCAGCTCTCAAAATCAGACCTAAAAGATGAATAGGAATTAGCTAATAGAAGAGAGTGACCTTCCTAAGATGATAATGCAATAACTATATTGCAATTGGCAAAACAAATATCCTTTTGAACCAAAGCATCCTTCCAATGCAAGAAAAATATGTATTTTTTATTCATTTAAATTATATAGGATTGGAAACCCCCTTTTTCATTGTTTGTACTTCATTAAATAATTAGTTTGGAGTCCACATTGTTTCAGTTGTTTCTAATTTTCTGTGTTTTTCATAATA
The DNA here is from genome assembly GCA_029593785.1 of Cabassous unicinctus. Taxonomy (NCBI): domain Eukaryota; kingdom Metazoa; phylum Chordata; class Mammalia; order Cingulata; family Chlamyphoridae; genus Cabassous; species Cabassous unicinctus. The sequence goes on from JAQZBX010009171.1 coordinate 9,920, forward strand.
TATTCCCTAAATAAATGGGACTGTTATACAAAACTATATCAATTCTTATGTTTCTATGTGCTTATGCATCATTAAATGTTTAATATTTAAAAAGAGATTAAATATGTAAAATCAAAGCAAAATTGTTACAAATTCAGTTGAATATCTACACTCTGACTGAGCAATGATTTTCATCATCTACATCCCAACAGCTCATTAGTTTGGTAGTATGATATATTGGAGAACATCTGGCATGTATCAAAGCTGTGACCATAGTCAAGATAATGCTTGTTTTTTACTACTTTGTCATGGACAGTTAACTTTTTATTAAGTTTAGCATATGGGGGCAACTAAATCACCTCACTGGACACTTAGACTGTCAGTTGTGCTACCAAGGTCAACTTTATTACCACCATTATTAACATAAAACCCCCTGCCATAACCCAATATCAAACCCCACTGTTTTACACCACAGTGGGCATGGGGCAGGGAATCATTCAAGTGGAACCGGGGTTTCATTAGTTAGTTGCCTTATTTTCCTTTCTTTCCCTGCCTCCAGGCAAAGGTAGAAAAAGCTTCCTTTGTCCCATTACTTCAATATAAATACACTTAAAAATAGGTTTCATTAAATTGCTCTGATTCTGTAACACTCAGCAAATTTACAGAAGTAACTGAATCATTCCCAGTAAATCAGTCACCAATAATCTTTTAGCCTGCGCAACAAAGATAAATGCTCGATTAAAAATTGATTGGGATTTGCTCATTTCACTATTGTGTATTATGAAGTAGCCTTTGGCACAAAAATGATGCAGTTTGTCTTTGTGGCACCTCCTTTGGCTGCCTCATATACTCATTGATAGCCTTTCCTTTGGCCCATGCAAGGTACTAAGCAACTCCTGTCTCTCATTTTAGCTTATCCCTGAGGTTGCAAATCTCAGAGATTCAATTTTGATATTGGATTTTGTCAAGTGTGAAGACAATACAATATTCTGGAGCAGTAAATATATCTGAAGGGCTTTGGGAGTTTATTTAGGCTCTTTTCACTGATCTAGAGGGTGGTAGATTCTGGGCTTTGGGTTTTTGGTCCAGAAGTATGGTCCAATATTGGCTATTTCAAATGTAGTTTCTCATTTTTTGTTGTTGAATTGAATCCTTTCTCAAAAAGAAATGTGTGGTTGGAACAGCCTCTGTGCAATCATTTGGCTTTCCATAAATCTTTCTGATGTATTATGTCTCCTTTCTTATGTCATCCCACCTATAATAGTTGTGGGTCTTAGAAATGCAGGTTGCGAGTGATGCTGTGCTTATTAATTAATATATTTTTAATGGCAATCTTAATTCCATAGGAGCATTCCATATTCTTGGAATGAGGCTGCCAAATTTGTTAAAGTGCCTACAGCCAAAATGACTTGACCTTTGGAAATCATATTAGTACAAACGCATTTGAAACAAAAATAATCCAACCATCAATGTAATTGGGATTGAGAGAGAGAAACAGTTAAAGAATACAATACAACCAGGTAAGTAAATAAATAAATGAATAAAAGAAATTAATATTTTTACTTCAGTCTTTTCTAGGATATTGAAAGGATTTAATGCATAACACTTGAAAACATTTTATGCTATGTTTTTTCCCTTTTGTAGAATCTTTTATACCGTACATGCCCTTAAGCTTCTCATTTTTTCAACCTTCTTCCACCCAAAATGCTTCTACTCCCTCTTCCCCTTCTTTTCTCTTCCCATTTTTGCTCTATCTCCTTTTCCTTCTTTCAAGTATGAGTCTTAGTTTTGCTCATCCTTTGATTTGCATGAGGAATAAAAGGATATGGCAGGCTACCCTGGGAAGAAGTGGTTGAATTTCGGAATAGGGCTGGATTTGCACCAACAATTGTTACACAGTGTTTGGTCAGTTGAAGGAGGTGAATATTTTTTTAATTTATTTTTTTCCTTAGCAGGCAAAATTAACACAAGAATTTTAAAGCAAGGATGACTATACCTTGAGAGAATATATGTGTAAGTCTCCATGTATATATTTTAGTTTAAAAATTATAGAAAGCACCAGAAGTTAAAGATAAACAGGGACCTATTTATGAGAACATTTGAGATTTTAGAGACCAGGAAATACATATGTAAAAGGAAAATGGGTTATATGCAAAGGGTAAAACAACCACAACTAAAGACGTACCCAATCTTTTAAATATGAGGCTGGAGTGAGGCAGATATTTTAGTTTTTGCTTGTGAGACGTATTAACAGGGTAGTCAGGGAAGATCCCTAAGATGATATGGAATGACTCATCCAAAGATTTACAACAATCTCTGAAAGGTGAAAAAAATAGAATCAATAATGAGGTCAACTGGGGAACCTCTCCCAGATGGTTGGGATCAAGTGCAGTTATCAGCAATTGGAATGCACACCCCGGAATCTTGGGTTTCTAGGTATTTATATCCCACCCTGGCACCAGCAGGCTGCACCAGAAGCCAATGTTGAGGATCCGACTGATGCCTGCCACGAGGCAGGGGTATGGGGGATGGTAGTCACTGCACACGGAGAAATTCAATAGTATTTACTGCAATTTACCAGTCTTTTCCTCCTGCCCTTCCCTGGATGCTGCACAGTGTTCTACTAGACTCCAGAGTTTCAAGATATTTGATTCAGGCAATTTCTGTCAGTTCAATAATTGTTCTAGTGGAGTGACTGATTCCTGAATTTTCTTACTCTGCTATCTTCCCACAGTCCTTTCTCTGATAATGTTCTTTTAACTCTATTGACTCAAAAATTGGTTTTACTCCACGTCATTGAAGGAAAGATGCCAGTGCATAGTTGAAAATCACGTTGAAAGTTAGGCAGAGGGCATGAAGAGTTCCATTGGCAACCTTATTTAGTTATAAGAACATATTCAAGCCCAGGGTTAAGTCAGAGTTTTGATGATCACTTGTTAATACACATTAGCACATGAAGGCACATTAGTAAGAAATCACAGGAAGATTAGAAAATAACCAGATATATGTGGGAAGCTCTTAGTAAAAATAATTCCTAGTCACTTTGGAGGAGAACATCCTTCTCAACAGAAAAATTAGGTGGATTTTGTTGTACATTGCACTATGGCCTTTAAATTCAATAACAAACAGCTGTAGAGACCAAAGCATTAGCTAATATAGGAGTTAGTGAAAGATACTACAGCCCCACTTTTGAATGGCCTCATTAAAGTCTTTTGTAACTTTTAATACCTCTATGCAGTGATAGCTGTTAATACTATGATCATTGATATTATGTGCATGAGGAAGTCAAGAAACCTGTGTTAGATGTATACTGAAGGCTTTGCTGTGTGACATGAAGTGAAGGTGGTAAATGATGCATTGCTTATTTCAGGGGAATACCATGAACCTAGACTTTGATTAATGGTGGTAGTAGTGAAGGAATGGTGCTGGCTCTGGACTCCAGAGCTGGTCTTCCCACTAACTCCATCAATGATTTAAGCTGGATAAACTTTTGAAAAACCAGTCTGTAATAACTAATGCCTAGTGGAGGTACCTACATGAAACTGTTAGAGGAGGCTATGGTCTGGTCAGAAGGACTGTGATCATCTGAGAAAATTTACACCCTACCATAAATGCTGTGTATGTCATCCAATGAGTAGGAAAATCTTGCCAATTTTAAAAGATAGATGAGATGGAGAGAAAGAGAGATGAGAGGCAGAGACAGAGAGACAAAATGAGATGCATAGATAGATAGGTGGTAAAATATGCTTAGGGGAGTTCAAAAATTTGATGTGCACCTACGGATTACAGAAATTGGTGTTATTAAAATTCCCCTGAAGGATATAACGTAATTCCCCTGGAATTACAGCAGGCCTTGGAAATTGTATCAGGAGGCTGAGTTAGCTGCCCTATAATACTTCGGTAGGAAAGGAAAATTGTTCCTGATGATTGTAAAAGATTCTACAAATTTAGAGGCAAAATTCTGATCTTATTTGGTGAAGTGATAGTACTGACCTCAGAAAGGTCGAGCACAGGGGAGTGTAAAGGCAGGAAATAATTTCAAAATTACAACAAAATGCAAAGTGAAAAGTTATGGTGCATGCTAAGAAATTTGTGTTTATAAGAACATTAAGAGAGCAGCAATTCAATTGCATTGGAAGAAGGCCCAATGTTCGCAGGTTCTTGATGACAGTACACACTCACTAATGTTAAATAACTCTGAATTTACTTAAAAAGCAAAAAACTCTAAACAAAACAAACAAAAGACACAAGAGCCCACAAATGTGCTTCCATTGGGGCGAGTATGAATTGAGAACTAAGCTCCATTAACCTATAAGTGAAAAGTCATATGGTCTAGGAACACACTTTGAATCCAAAACATTTTTATATTTAGGGATAAAAGTAGGAAGTGAGACCTTCAAATATTTGTATTGATGGACTGTAGAACAGGGAAGGGAGTGGGAGTTAGAGGATGTAAAATTGGACATTATCTACCCTGTGCAAGTTGTTGATTATCAGCCAAAATAAGAACTGAGATAAAAGATTCAGAGACTCTGGTAAAAAGTTATACTGTCTTCTTTCCAATACATTGCAACCACCATTTTATTTTTATTATAACAATAGTTTCTCTACAACGAATAAAGGCTTTCTTCACCAAACATCAATCCATTAAGGTCACTGCAGAGGTTCTAGTCTGTGTACCTCCTATATAAGACTTTTCTTTACATTTATTGACTTAATGAGTCTACCTTTAGAGTTGAAAACATGAAGGGATTGTCACCCAGCTTCTTATCAAAGAATGTGTCCTATGTTTATTTAGTCAACTCGATTTCTAATACACATGAGATTATAGGTCAAATGCATGTGAGTATGACATGATAAGAAAGGTGTTGTAACTGTCCTGGTTGAAAAAGGAAAATAGAATACAGGTTTTAAGGATTGATTTACATGCCTTTTTTCCCCCAAACCCAGATGTTAAAGAAAAATTGTGCCCTGAGTTTTATGTGGCTACAAAAGATATTCAAGTGGCATGCACACACAGGGTTCAGTTAAATCCATAAAGGAAGCCCATTTTGTAGTCCTGTAGTCCTTAACTACACAGTCCTGTAGTATGTGCCTATAGCAACCCTTGAAGTGCTGTTGAATCCTCTGGCTTGATTATTTTCTCAACAACAAAAAATATTTACTCATGAGATATATAGAAAGTACAATAAATATTTGCTGAGTCAATGAATCAATGAATATGCAGGAACTACAGCAAAGATATTTTATAAACAGGCCAAGGAAAAATTGGACACAAGCCTTCCAAGGGTATAATATAAATATAATATAAACCAGTGTTTTGTAGGCTATAGAAGCAGTGTTACTTTCCCTTCCTTCCCTCCCTTCCTCCCTCCTTCCCTCCCTCTCTTCTTTCCTTCCTTCCTTCTTTCCTTCACTTCTTTCTTTCTTCAATCATCTTTATCTATCTACCTAACGATATAGCTGTCCGTTCGTCCATCCATCCATCCGTCCATCCATTCATATCTATCTCTCATTTTCTACAGTGACCTTTGTTCATCTGCCCTCTTTCTCTTTACTTTCCTGCCTTTGAGGTTTCATTTTATTTTGATTTAAGATGATGAAGAACAAGGAATAAGTCCCAGGCTATCATCTTAGCCGGGGGACCCCAAATCTTTCCTTTTTCTGTCCACAACAATTTTGTTGCTGTTTACTTTGTCATTTCATTGCCTACAGATAAGATGGTGCTAGGGACCTGGAAACTGAACCTCTGAGATTCTGGGTACTGTTGAGATCTCTCTTGTTCTTTTGATATGTATGTGTCCCTAACCTATTTAAAGGAGAAATTTGTCCCTTTGTTTTCCAAATAAAGTAAATTAAGGACTAATGGGATTTCACCACAGGAGAGAGTGAGAGGAGCATTCACTAACTTACTTCAATTTTAACAATAAGAAGTTTATTAAAATATTAAAAGAGTCAGATCTTTCCTTTCATATGAGTTTCAACTTAATTTCCTTTCATTCTCGGTTAGTATATTAACCAGAAATTCCTTGACTGCACCACTCTATTATTGGCTATAGATACTTCTATTGAATGTCCCTTAATTGTGATGGAGTAATGCAAGCTACAAGTCCCAAGAATACTCAAGATAACTGAACTTTCCCAAATTCAAGGGAAAGAGTGAAATCATTGAGGATGATTTTAGTTTATAAAAACTGTTTTAAGCAGTGCATGTAATAAGAATTAAAAGTGGAAAAGATTTTTTGCGGGGTTTTGTTTCTGGTGTTTCCAAAAACTTTTGTTGTTGTCTTTTTTAAAGTGTTGAGTCCAGAGTGGTAGTTTCTAAAACTGGGAGAATTTTTTAGAAAAATAAATGTTATTAGAATGTAAGATTTAAAGCACTTAAAAATTCCAGAATTTAGTGATAAGTAAAACAGACACTATTTTGCCATCATCAAAAATACAGTCTAGTGAGACAGGCAGTTATTAAAATTATCAGTAAAATATTAAATTACTAAAAACATCTGGAATTGATATGAAGGACAAATCCAGAGTGTTATTAATGAAGGTTTAAGTCTAGATAAATGTCCTCAATATTTCTGGCAAAAAAGAAAAGACAGAATAGTTTGGACAGAGGGGACAATGCATGTGATAGCCTAAGGTAGGCAACTGCATTAAAGGAAATGAAGAAAGATAAGTGTGAAAATAAATAATAGGAAAATGTTAGAAGTTAAAGCTAGAGAGTAAAGTTGAGACCAGATAATGGTGGGTGTGGTTTTTTTGTTTTTTGTTTTTTGTTTTTGTATCCATTTAAAAACATTGGGGAAGACATTGAAAGACTATAAAAAGTAAACAGGTTCAGATTTACATTATTAAAAGATTGATTTTCCTATACTGCAGAGAAAGGATTTGAAGAACAACAAGGAAGTGGGACCACTTCGTTCCTAAGTCTTTGGAGGTTTTTCATTAATTCAAGGAACAGTTGATAATAGCTTGGATTAGGGCATTGGCAGAGAAGATGCTGAGAAGCAGAAAATTTTGAGAGCTATTTAGGAGGCAAAATCAATAAGGCATCAGGCTTTCCTGATACAACAGAGGAGAAAGAAGAGAGTGTCTTGAAGGAGTCTCATGTTTCTAAGGTGTACAATTGGGTAGACATTGTTATGGTTCAGTTGGATGGGAACCATACTTGAGGACATATTTTGGCATACATGACCATTATAAATTCACTTTTGGACACGGAAACATAAAAACAAGCATTTAGACATTTAGAGCTAGAATTCATATTTGAGGGCTGAGATATAGACACATATTTGGTGTTAAGGACATATACCTGATATTGAAGCCATGGATGTAGTTGTGAACGCTTGTGAGAAGGGATGTATGACCTAGGAAAAATACTGAGAAATTCAACGTTTAAAGACTATTTAGAAGAAAATGGACCCCCAAGTGGTTAATAAGACTTAAATGGGTAAGACAAAAGCCAGGTCGTTGGAATATCAGCTAAACCAAGGAAATAATCTGTCATCATTATTATTACAATTGTTATTATTATTTTTATTACTGTTATTTTATATAGAAGTAGTGGATCATATTAGTGGTCAATGATTCTGAAATATCAGGTGAGATGATAATTTGAAAATATCCAATGGACTTAGTGATATAAAGTCATTGATGATATATGCAAGAGTTCTCTGAGTGGAAGGGACAGTAGAAAGGATGCAATGAGGTGAACAATGAGAGACTGTGAGGAGATTACTTAAATTAAGAATCAGAAAAGAATACTTGATGGCAACTGGGTAGGAGTTTAGCATTGAAGGAAGGATTTTTGTTTTACTTTTTTTTTTTTTTAAAGTCAGAGATACTCCAGTCTGTTTAAGCACAATAGAAAGGATAAAGCAAAGAGAAAGAATACAATATGGAGAAAAGCATAAAAAAGGATGGTGATTGTAAATTAATCAGGCCAGAGGAGGCAAAAGCAGTTGAAGTACAGATTGTCTCCTCTCCTAAAAAAGAGCACAATAGGATCAGATGTATATCCTAAAAACAAATGTTACAAAACATCAGACCCTTTCTAAATGTTCATGCACATTAACTTATTTAATCATAGATGAACTAGATACTATTAATATAGCCACTTTATAGTAGAGAGATTGAATAAATTGCCAGTAGTCAGTTTTGTACCTGGTAAAACCAAGAATCCAGCCTAGACAGCCTGAGTCCTGGGTCAAAGTGGTTAACCACTATCCTATACTGCCTCTCTATGTGGTCTCCAAATTTCAGGTTTATTTGGGAGAATACTGAGGGAAGTCTGTCTCATTTTCTTCTTCAGTTAAATGTTAATTTAATCTTCAGAATAAAATACATGTGTTTATTCCAATATTTTAGATAAAGAACCCATAGTTTAGGCGAGATGAGAAATGTCTTCAAACTTATATGTAGTAAATTCTAAAGAACAAATTAAACCCAAATCTGTCAAGTTTAAAGCTGTTGACCTTTTCCCTTGCCAGATGAATGCTTTTCAAATTCGCAGGGTTGAAAGCTGCCATCCTGTTGATCACAGCTACTCCAAGACTGATTCCTCAACTCCTCTTTAGAAGAAAGCTTTTATTTCTCTTTCTTTGTTTTCACCTCCTAGAGCCCACTACAGTAATTTGAATTACTCATCAGTGCTCCCATATTATCCCATACTTATGCAATCATATCACACATCTTTGTACTATAATCATCTGTGTAATAATAAAACAGGATAACTGTTAACACGCACACATATATATTTAATGAGAAAGGCTGCCAGCTGCTAAAAAGTAAAATCATGTACACTAGCAATCATAACTCCTTTGGTGTGCTCACCTTTGAAAAGGAGTTGGACACATTGTGTATGGAGCTCTGGAGTTTTAAAAGACAAGGAGGAAATAAAGAAAAAAAAAAGGATTGAAAAAAAAAATGGCAAGGAGGGGTGACTTGAATTTCTGCCCAGTAGGGCCCAATGATAGGGAAACATTTGGTGTGGAGAAAGTTTGCCATATCTAGTCTCCTTTGTTAAGACAAGATCTCAAGAACACAAAGGGGGTTTCACAGGATGGCTGGGGAATGCTTTTGTGGTTCACTGATTATGTTTGTCAGATAATAACTGAATGTGGGGAAAAGACCCCAAAAATATCAAAATCGGCCCTTAATTTTGGACACCACTGTGGTTCTGAGAAGGTCTTGAGCAGCAGACCTAGAAGGACATATCCTTTGATAGTGAGAAACTATGAAGAGCCTCCAGTTCTCCGAGGCTGGCACTGAAAGACACATGCCTAGTCCCTTTCTTCTCTTTCTACCCACTTAGCCTGAGGTTTCCTGGACCAGCCAATTACAGGACATCTTAAAATATAGATATTGGATCTATTTCTCAATGGAGTAGGATGAGGGATTAATTGGGAAGATAATGGTCATTACTATTTCTGTTAACACATAGTCAAGCAAGGTGAATGGGTTACCTTTTGCAAACCCTTAGATCAGTGTGAGAAGACCCTGCTGATTTATTTTCATAAGCCTTGTGTCCAGCAGAATGTCTGACCAATGTGGGAATTAATTTTATAATTAATAAGAAAATAGGAAAAAGAATAGCACATATATATTTTTTCCCCCTTGGTAACAGGATTATATGTACAGAGTTCTAAATAATTGCATTAGCTAAAATTTTTGTGACAGTTGCAGGCACTCTACTAGGAACTTAATAGACATTATCTTGCTTATTATATAAAATAACCCTGTGAAGTAGGTACTGCTATTTTGTTCAAAACTGAGGCTTAGAAGTGTTAAGCTACTTGGTAAGCATTATATAATTAAAAAGTGACAAAATCAGGATTAAATCAAGATTGAAATGCAAGCAGTTTACTTACAGAGACCCTACTGTTAATCCTAAAAAATATTTTGTACCTTGGCAAAAGCAGTGGTTTGGAACTATTTTAAATGGATTCTATAATTTTCTTCACTATCAAATTTTGTAAGCATAAAAGCCTTGTATTTCCCATCAGATAAGCTATACTTTAGACTCAGAATAAAGATGGGTTATTTAATTAATATTAAACTATTAGCATTGATTCAGTAATGTGATTTTTGAAAATATTTTTCATAACTTCAATAGCGTATTCCAAGTTTGCCATCAATAATTTTTGAGACACTATATTATAAACTGTGTAATTTGAAATTTCATCTTAGCAGATAGTGAACAAATAACATTTATTGATTGTTTTGAAGGAGAACAATGTTAACTTGCTCCATGGCCTCTTGTTTCCTAAACCATGTGCACAAAAGTGGAGAAATTGCACTAATAAAATTGTATAAAAGCATAGATGTTTACCTTGAACTTGAACTAGAATAATGCATATCTTTTGTGTGGAGAATAAAAATTTCTACCTCTCTCTTTCTTTCATATATACCTGGTACATGGATCCACAAAGTGAATATACTCTTAGAGAAATCAACTGACTGCTATTATGGTAACATCTTCCCGCACTTCCAGGAAGAAATGTGTTTCAGGGGTCTAATATGTCACCATGAAGATCACTGATAACTTAAAAATTTAATCCTGAATTAAATGGGAAAATAAATTGGAAATGTAAATATAGTACCTGAAAGAGTGCATGGTTTCTGCTCCACAGTTTTCTTCCATTTTTCCCTTCCTTTCATCTTTCAGGCCTTTCCATTTCTCCTTTATCAAACATTGAATTCTTACTGTGTTCCATAAATTGTCTTTGGCACTTAAACTCTGTAGGGGATCTTGCTTAAGTTGAGGAGAAAACAAAAAAATTAATTACAAAGAATTGTTAAATATGATTCTTAAAGGCAATATTGCACAATTGATTTTCAATTGTATGTCCTAATATTTAGAATAAGGACGTGTTGTTCTAAGTCAGCATTTTAGGACAATGGTGTAATGGTGTGTTAACAAAAATGATGAGGTGTGATTTTAATTCAAAAATACCTATTTAACTAACTATATTTTGGAATTTAGAATTTATGAGCTAAAATTTTGTCAACTTCCAAGTTGAAATCAAATTATTTGGTTAGACAAATAAAAGGAGGAATTTTAAGAAAATCCCTTTCACATTAAAATACATATGCCAATTTTCCCCATTTCAATGACAGTTCTTAAGAAGAAATTTTTTATAATATTTAATAAATCAACTTCTTTTAATGACATTTATCCATTTATATAGTACAATATATCTATGATAACATCCTTTCATTTGCAAGTAGAGAAATTTGGTGTTTGATAATTTGCTGTTTTATTTAAGTGTGAGTATTTAAAAGCAGTTCTTTTTACAATATTTCATAGCAAATTAGTGAACTGATCAAGCAATTTATACTAGGGTGAATCTTTTAATGATGAGTTCCATGTGCTTACCATTAAATTAGATCAATACTGGAGGTTTTTAATTTTCAATTTCCTATTAGCATAATTCCACCAAATTTTGTGTTTTAGCCTTTCTTTAAAGAAAACTGTAGGAATAAATAAAAATTATATCATGATCTTTGGATCTTTGATTTCTCCCTAACCTGTGGACAATAAATGGATACTGTTGTAGACAATGTGCTCTTAACCATCTGTGGATAAGTTCTCTTTTGTCCTTCAATCTCTCTTGTACCCACTTGGGTACCATCAGCTTGGACCTAATGAGCAATGTAATATCAAATGCAGTTTGTTTTGCTATATTTTGGTTCTGGATGTTCATGAATGGAGAATGTAGGGATTGGGGGTTACTGTGTATGTGATGATTGGAAAAATTACTTTCAATCAATTTTGTTCCCCAAACATCATTTCCAAATGTTCTCATGACTCTCAAAGTATTATATATGGGATATTTTGCTTTTTTTCCCACCCCACTCTGCCTCTGAACTCAGATATTGCAGATTATAAAATGTCAAGTATAAGAAGTAATGAGTCTAGTTGTAGATCAAACCTTTATACACGTGATTTAATTATAGTTATTTTTGTATTTCTACCATATTGAAATTTATCATCCAAATATTACAAACTTCTTTCTTTGGTGATATACCTTTCAGGGTCAAAATTAAAAACATAAAAAGGCCAGGTGAAAGAAATAAGAGGCCCCAGGACCCTGGGGGTGAACCAGACATCCAGCTCTTTCTCCCTTTGGCTTGACTTGCTGAGAAAGGCAGGCTTTCTCCATAAAACTGATGTCATAATCACACTCTTCTTCCTTTTAATAACTAAGACTTAGTTTATGATTCTTTTCAGAATTTTGTATAATTATATTCAACAGCTTCTTTTCTCCTTTCTTTACATGTCAATTTAATTGCCTTTCCTGATCACTTTCTTTCCTACAACTTGGCTCTTTATGCTGAAAACAATTTACAAAACAGTCTTTATTAATACTTAAACTAAAATTAGGACAAAGGACAAAAATTAAAATATTTTCCCAGCCTCTTCAGTATAGTGTGCAGGCTTCCTCCTGACTTTAATTCAATATGTCTAAATTAAATATTTTCCACATGTCTCAATTTAAGTTCATAACTTTAAACCAAGCTCTCACATAATTCAGAAGGAAAAGTATACATAACAGAAACATAGACTGATTTGGAGGCATATTTTTGTCTTATAGAGACAGTCTGAGATGAGATTGAAACTTTACTTATTCATTAGCTATTTTTCCTTGGGGAACTTAAGTGCTCTAGCCTTCAGTTATCTCATCTGCAACATGGGAATAAAAATAACTACCTCATAAATTTGCTCAGGGATTAAGAGAGATGATGGACGTAAAATGCCTTGAATATTGTTTGTTCTCAGTAAATGATTAATAAGATAACTCCATTATTGTGTAAAATAAAGTCCTCAAAAATTACTATTTCCATCTTATCTAACAAACTGGTCAAGAACATTTCTTTTAGCAATAATCCTTATTTATATCATCTCCAGACATATTAATTACCTTGATGAATTTTAATGTTAAGTTTGAAGTCCTGGTCTTTAACTTAGAAAATTCTTTTTCTTGACAGCCTTGTGACTTTGAGCAAGCACCTAGCTCTCTGAGCCTCAGTTTACACATCTGTAAAGCAGAGGAGATATTCATACCTAAAAGGCATGATTAAAAGCTAATTTTCTAATTATCTAGCAAATATAAATTAATAGTTCAGTAAAATCTAATCACCAGCCACTGAGATTGTCTTCAGGTATTATTCTAGCAGACAAATAAGTTTCGCATGATAATTCAAGCCATATATCATCTGTATAATTATGAACATTTTAAGGTTTATTCTTCCAAAATTACATTATTAATAGGGCACATTAATTTTTTTAAATGTGTAAATAGGTACCTATAAAATAGGGCACACATTTGAGCTGTAGCTGGCTTTGCATATCAGGCTTGGAATGTCTTGAATCACTGGTGTTCACATTAATCTAATAGAATTTAGGGAATATACCTTATTTTCTGAAAACAGGCAAATCAAATTTGCTTAATGAGTTCAAGTACTAATAAATATGTCTCCTATCTTTACATATATTTTAAGCTGCAGTTTGAAAAACTATCAACAATTCCAAAATAGCATTTCTGAGACATGTGTCAGGTTACTTAGTGATCATGAAGATGATATATGAAATATGCAAGAATTTAAAATGGAAAAATCTGGTAAACAGTTGTGAGTAATGACTACATATTTACAATGTTTTATTAAATTGTCTAATGTTTGTACATCAAAAATATAATTTTCTGGGTTTCAAAGAAAAAGATTAGACGCTAGAATCAAATATAATTTATTTCTGATATATAGTACAAACATATATTTTGAGACTAAAAGAGACTTCAGAAAAAAATGCACAGCCAACTTAACGAAAGTGGGTATAATAATTAAGCATGAAGGTGAAAGAGCAAAACTGAGTAGAAATGAATAAAAGAAAAAAGAAGTAGTTTTAGAGGGCTTATAAAATTAGGTCAATTCTTTTGTTAATTGCTTTTCCTTTTGAAAGGTCTTTTGAGAGAGTTTAATGTAACAGTTATTTTAAGAATAAAATACCTTTCTTCTCCCATTCTCGTATTTGATCATTAAAATTTCTCCTATCAGGGGAAAACTATCATATTGCACATTGAATCAGCTAAAATATATGAATAAATTATCCATCTCTAACAAAGAACTTACACACTTCTAGAAAAAATAATTGTGAAGTTAATTATTTTCCAAATAAAAGATGGTTTGGAATATATAGAGATGTTTCATTTATTATTTACTTTCTCTTATTTTTCAATGGTCTACATGGGGTTATTTGTAGATTAAATAGGTAAAGAATGGAGTGAATTGTTTTGGAACTTGCCATAAGAAGTTTAATCACATTCAAAGAGACCGTTAATCTTCTACTAAAATATTAAGATTAAACATGGATAATAACCATGAAGAAGTAATTCAGATGTTTATATTAGTATTTTCTCAGAGATATGATCATACATAACAACATTTAATATTAAAAATAAGATGTTTAATATGAATCATTTTTATGAACAAAAAATAAACAATTAAATGCAAGTGCAATATAGGGTTTTTTAAGGTGAGTAAATTGCAAATTCATATTATGTGTTTAGTAACATATCTGCTTTATATAGTTCATCATGGCTGGAATTTAGTTTCCATGCCAGCAGGAACTCTGCTCTGTCCTTTGTCCTATTCTGAGTGCATAGAATAAGATCTATCACTAAGTCAATACTCTAAATAGAAATTGAAATATAAACAGTAAACAATATTCTGATTGCTAAAGATTGAATAAAAATCAATAAAATATAGAATATGAACAAGTTGACTGTGTGATGAAAATTATTTGTTAATATTAACTAAATTTTAAATAAACCAGTAGTTATTTAGGAATAAACACTGGATTTTGTAACACATATGTTTTTAAATTTTAGCTATATATGCAATACATATAGAACACATTTGGAATAAAAAATAGGATTTATTATTGACTGTCGGCTTGGCTCATTGTGTGATGTGTCTCTTTATTAGCTCTATTCACTTCTTTAATTATAGATAATAGATGACAACATTGACATTTTTATCACGAAGATGTCTTTTCAAGTTATTTAGATCTTTTCAGTGGCAAATATTTTGTGCTGTCTAAGTGGAAATGGAATCTTTTTGGATTTAGTGAGAGTGAGTCCTCTTCACTTGAACTATCTAATTAGAGGCTGAGTAATAGAGAATTATGTCCTGGAGATGCAGTAGAGAGGAATATATCAAATATGAAATGGTATAGATGAGTGCTTTTCAAATTGTATTCTGTGAATTTCTAGGGATTCTTTGCAGGTGTCAAGAGTCCTCTTGAAGGAATAAAAGAAGAGACAAGTAGATAGGGCTCCAGTTCTCCATGCTTAATTCAGCCAGGGTGGATTGACTTTTGTCTACTTTATATATTGGGATTCCAATAAAAGATTTCTCCTGAGAAAAATATTACATGACTATTTAAGTTTAAAAACCACTGTGCTAAAGAATATTTAAGGTCCTTTTTACTTTGTGTTTCCATAATTCTATAAATGCATGAAATAAAAGGTATCATTTGGATGGATACATAATCTTTTATGTGTATAAAATGTACACTTCTGAGTATTTATTCCCTTCCCAATGGAAGGATTATATCATGGCATCCTGTAGACTCAGGTGTGGTGTTAAGACTTGTTTTGGCCAATTAATTGTGAGAAAAAGTAAAATGCGTTACTTAAAGACAAATGGCTTAAGAAATAACTTTGGCCATGTTCTTCTTTCCCTGTCTCTGGCATTCTGGATGTATCTGTTGAGATGAGTTTCCATCAACCTAGGAATCTGAATGACTGATGGGAATGGCCCCGCTGACCTGTTGTGGACATGTAGCATGAGTGAGACATCAATTTTATTGTTATAAGGTCATGAGAATTTTGGTTTGTTAATGTATAGTACACCTTGAGAAGGGAAGAGAGTGCTGAAAGTGCTTGAGGACTTTGAACCTATTCATTTAGTTGGTGGAAATCAAAATTGTATTTTACTGCCTATGTGGTTTGGGTAGATATAAAGTCCAAACCACCCAAATACACAAAGTTGATCTCAAATTGTTAAAGTCCCTATACTCACTCAATTTTTATTGTCTTGAAATCTGATTTCTGTCACCAGTATGAGAAAAACTGCTTTCTTAGAAATAACCAATGATAATATACTTGCTAAATCCTTTAAACTTGTCTCATTCCATTTCTTCAATTCCTTCATTGTTTTTTTAATACATTAATTCATTATCTATAAAACATTCTTCTATATCACACAATTTTCTTTAATAGCTCTTCTCTCTGCCTTTTCTTACTGGTTCTTTTCCATTAATGCTTAAATAGGAGCATCCTACAAATTGTATATACCAGAATTGCCTTCTGTATGCTTAATTTCATCTATTTCCAATATACGGCTTTAATTATAGTAGTTAAGGAAATTATTCTTGAATCTTCATCCCTAGCCATGACCTATTTCTTCTTATATTTCTGTTTTTTCTTTTGCGTTTGCCCAAGGAGTTCCTTCTAGTCACTCAATATCACATTGCATTCCTCGTATAATATATTCTAATATTCATTTACTTATTTGTCAAACTCAAATACAGGTTTCTAGCAAAAGTATTTTGTATATCATCTCTGCTGAGAAAACAAAGAAAAAAATAGGTACTATTTTATGACATAAAACAAAGTAAATGAGATAATAAAGTGAGGATAAAGTATTATACCAGCACAAATTCCTCCAAAATTTACCAGCTTATAAACAGCAAACATTTATCTCACATTTTCTGTGGGTCAAGAATTTTGGAGTTGCCTAGATGGTTGGTCCTGGGTAATAATCCCTTATGAGGATGTAATCAACGTGGTCAGGGCTGCAGTCATCTGATGGCTTGATCAGGGCTGGAGACCACTACATGAAGGACAGAATATTAAAGAATTTGTAGACATACTACAAATGTCTAGATATTGTACTGATATTTTGGGAAGCAGGAAGCTCTGATAGGTTTACAAAGGAATGATATCATGTTTTAGCTGAAATTTCTCAAGGGCACATTTAAAGCTTAATAACTGTGAATTTGGAATTATTTTTGAGAATATCTACTTAGCTATACAGAATAGGCTAAGTAGCATTTGCATTCTTTCCTCCCCAGGAGTTTTTCTTGGTTTCCGAATATGGAGATGAGAGAGGCATAGTGAAACAAAGCAAACAAAAATAACCAGATTTACAATCATAAAGCATTAAATATCTGTAAAGTAGACCAGCTATAAGAGTAAGTCAAGTTAAAATGAATATTATCTGCAGTAAAGCATATATATGATAATTTATAAAGATATTATTAAAAGAGTGAGTAAAGAATGAATAAAAAGTAATTATACAATACCTAGGAGGTGAAAATGCTATTCATTTTTAATGTGTTATTTTCAATAATATCAAACATTTAGAAAAGTTGCAGTGACAGCACAAAGATTGTTTTTTTTTTCTGAACCCTTAGGGAGTAAGTTGCTGATCTGATGTCCCATCTCCCCCAACTTCTTTAATGTGTATCTCTTCTAATTAAATACATGCTCCCACACAAACACAACAGTGAAAATTAAAAAATTAACATTGACACATTGCAGCCATTTAATCCTTATATCTCACACGAGACTTGTCAATTATCTTAACATTGTTTTGTAAGAAGTTCAGAGTCATTTAGCTGACCTGACTGTAATCTTTGTTTTGGAATAGTTCTTAGTGTTATTTTGATTTTCATGACCTTGAAAATTTGAAGATGACAAGAAAACCATTCTGCAGAATGTTCCTCAATCTGTGTTTAGTGCTTCTTCATAATTAGATACAAGTTAGGTATTGTTGACAGGAATATCACAGAAGTGAAGCGAGAGTTTCCTTTGCATCCTATTAGGTGGTATGTTAGTTTGCCACGCTATTGTGACAAATGCCACACAATGAGTTGGTGTAACAAAAGGGATTTATTGCCTCCTGGTTTCAGGGTACAGAAATCCCAAATCAAGGCATCAGCAAAGCCATGCTTTCTGCCAGAGTCTGTTAACAGTCTAGTACTGGTTTGCTACAAACTTGGGGTTCCTTGACTTATATCGCTACTTCCTCTCTCATAGTGAGCTCTCTCTGCTCGTTTCCACTTGTCTGGTTTCCACTGACTTCCATTTTCTTCCTGTGTGGCCTTCTCTAACTTTTGCTTTTTTGTTTCGTCTCTTTATAAGGCCTGCAGTAATATGGGTTAAGACCCACTCTGATTCAGCAGGCCATGCCTTAATTAATAATAACATCTTCAAAAGGTCCTATTTACAAATAAATTCATACCCACAGGAACACAAATTAAGATTAAGAACATGTCTTTTGAAGGCATATATAATTCAATCTGCCATAGGTGGCATATGATTACTGATAATGATCATTTTATCAGTTGATTAAGGTTGTATCTAGCAAGCTTCTTCATCATAAAGTTTCTCTTTTTTTCTTTGGCAAAAAATAAATATTTTCTAGAAAGGAACATTGAAATCATGTAAATATCAAAGTTCCTCAAAATTTCAATTCATTTTTTGTGTTTATTGCAGTATAGACTCATGGTTTCTCATTTCATTTAATGGGGTTAAAATCTATTAATATCATTATGTATTTAGCCAGTGGCAGAGCTCCTTCAAGTTGCTTCTATACCATTCTCACCTTCTGTGATCTCTCACCCTGCTCATGTTCTAACATTCAGCTCTGGTAACCCACCCAGGTCTCTGTGGCTCTCCACTCCAGACCCACTACTGCACATACCTTCCTTTCAGTATGCCACATTATAGTTTTGGGACTGAATTGTTTATGAAGGGAAAGGACAAGATGGTAAAGGGAAGAGGAGAGAATGTTTTCATTGTACATAAAATATGCTATTTATTCTTGTGTTTGGAAAATTAAATACTATTTTAGGAATTCTCATGTTTTTTCTAACTTAGTGAATGTGGTGATGGTGCTTATGGCAGTGATGGTGGTGGTGGTAGAGGAATGTGTGTGTGTTTGTGTGTGTGTGTATTTTGCCCTGAAGAGGGCTAAGTAATCACAATTTGTTGGGGATTGAATTGTGTACCCCAGCTTAGACATGTTCTTGGGCTTGGTCTGCATTCTGGTGGGTATGAATCCATTGTAAATAAGATCTCTTCAGATGTTACTTTAGTTAAAGTGTGTCCCAACTGAATCAGTTTGTACTTTAATTGGATTACTGGAGTTTTTTATAAGGAAAGTGAAAGTCAGACAGAGAGACAAGCCACATGGAGCAGCCAGAACCTGCAAGTCAACAGAACCTGGAAGAGAAAGGAAAAAAAACCCACGCTGATATATGCATAACCATGTGACAGAAAAGACAACAATCAAGGATCATCAGTAGCCAGCCCCAGAATACCACAGTAATTGGAAAGAAAGCATTGCTCTGCTCATGCCTCGATTGAAGGCTTCTCCTAGCCTCAAACCTTGAGCCAATAAATTCCTGCTGTTTAAGTCTACCCATTGAATGCTATTTGTTTTGGGGATCTAAAACACAAGTACAAAGCTTTTCTTATTAAGGTTTAGAGAGAAATAAAATTTAAGGTTAGAAAAATACCACTGTGTTGTCAAATCTGAAATATTAAGCATATATCTACTGCTCTTTATGTTAATAAAATCTTCTCTTTCATAGTCTAGAAACCACAGAATCATCTTTAAGTATTTCCCTCCCTTATTTCTCACAAAATTCACTTGGTTTCATTTTTGCAGTAATTTCTACATCCCTGCCTATTTTCATTTCCTTTCTCTTTTCTTTCTGAATCTCATTTCCTTCTCCTACTGTGCTACAATACTCCTAACATTTTCTTCCTACTACAGCCGCTATACCTTCATCTTACACTGTGATTCTGAGGCAGGTTAGTACAGCGTATCAGAGGAGAAGACAAGCCACAACATGGCCTTCGGACTGCGTGGCCAGCAGACAACATGGCTGCAAGACCTCATTGAGACCTTGAGTTTAACCTTGAGGTCCCAGTTTCTCTTTCCCAGACCTCCCTTTGGCCCCAGATATTCCAAAAAGGCCTCACCATTGGCCCCCACCCATACCATAGGTGGGGTAACCAATAACTGCTGGGGCCCATCCCCTTACCATTAGTAAGGGGGTGGAATAATTAACTGTTTAAAAGGTAATCATACCAGGCAGAGCTCACTCTCTCTGCCTAGAGGAGCCTGCACCAATTCTTGGTGTGTATTTCTGGTTCTCTCCCATTTCTCAGCAAGCTCTGTTCTTTCCCCCATTTCCCAAATAAATTATTTTTACTGGCCTAACTAAACCGGGGTGTTCATAAATTCTTCTATGCATCATAGCCAAGAACCTAGAGGAATCAAATGCTTCTCCGTCTTCATTTGAGCCACTGCCTGGAGAAAAATAAATGAGTAGTGCTGCCTGCCGGTATTGGTGAGTTTTAAGGCCTGTCTGTGCCCTATTTTGGTTATGCTGTTTTAAAGGGAATTAATGACTATGGGGTTTCTGGATAAGTTCCCAAAGGACATAAACTCGGTCTGCTGGCAGGAGCGAGTTCCCATGCTGTGCAGATCCAAGGAAGCTCTGGGTGGCAGGTGAATCCGCCCTTTAAGACCTACCTGTCTGGGCACATGGCCAAAGACAAGCAGAAGTCTGCAAGGAGTTTACCAAACCCTTCCTAAGTTCTGAATGGCTACCACCCATTGTATTGCTAATTTAGATCACTAGTTAACTACTTTTAATTAGTAGTGCCTTTGAGCATCCAACTGCTACGGTCCTCAT
Source organism: Cabassous unicinctus (assembly GCA_029593785.1). Taxonomy (NCBI): domain Eukaryota; kingdom Metazoa; phylum Chordata; class Mammalia; order Cingulata; family Chlamyphoridae; genus Cabassous; species Cabassous unicinctus. The sequence continues at coordinate 30,675 of JAQZBX010009171.1, forward strand.
TCTGGGTCTGTGAGGTGCTTTAGAATGCCTCAGAAACTGAAAATGCATTTGTTAGAGCAAGGCATAAGCCCCACCCTCAGCAGTGCCCTGAGGCCTTGCTCCTTCTCTACCCTGGAGAGGTCTGAAGATTACCTGGGGTGGGGAGATGGTCCCTGAGGGTGTTCGTGGGCAAGGCACAGGACAATGTCTCTAGTTTTTGTTTTTTTAACTTTATTTTGTACATTTAATAATTGAAAATATAAACTATTAAAAACTAAAAAGAAAACACAGTTGAATAAAAACTTATTTCTCAATTAAATGTACTGGATACATATAATTTTTTTTTTTTGCACATACAATATGTTATACAATATATTTGGTTCATAGTAAGGCAATCATATAGTATTTGTCCTTTTGTGTTTGGATTGCTTTGCTCAACAAAATTTTCTCCAGGCTTATCATCCATGTTGTCATATGCTTTACAACTTCATTTCTTCTTACAACTGCATAATAGTCCATCGTGTGAATAGACCACAGTTTGTTTATCCATTCATCTGTTGATGGACACCTGGGTTGTTTCCAACTGTTGGCAATGGTGAATAATGTTGCTATGAACATCAGTGTGCAGATGTCTGTTTGCGTCACTGCTCTCAGTTCTTCTGGGTATATACCCAATAGCGGTGTTGCCGGGTCACATGGCAAGTCTATATTCAGCTTCTTTAGGAACTGCCAAACAGTCCTCCACAGTGGCTGTACCATTCTACACTCCCACCAACAGTGAATAAGTGTTCCTATCTCTTCACATCCTCTCCAACACTTGTAGTTCTCTGTCTTTTTAATAGTGGCCATTCTGATAGGTGGGAAATGATATCTCATTGTAGTTGTGATTTGCATTTCCCTAATCATTAGTGATTAGTGATCACATAAGTGATGTTGAACATTTGTATTGGCCATTTGTATTTCTTCTGTGAACAAATGTCTATTCAAGTCTTTAGCCCATTTTTTAATTGGGTCGTTTGTCTTTTTATTGTTGAGTTGTAACATCTCTTTATATATCCTGGATATTAAATCCTTATTGGATATGTGATTTCCAAACATTTTCTCCCATTGAGTTGGCTGCCTTTTCACCCTTTTGACAAAGTCCTGTGAGGTGCAAAAGTGTTTAATTTTGAGGTGGTCTCATTTATCTATTATTCCTTTTGTTGCATGTGCTTTGGGTGTAAGGTGCAAGAAACCACCATCTACTACAAGGTCTTGAAGATGTTTCCCTACATTTTCTTCTAGCAGTTTTATGGTCCTAGCTTTTATATTTAAGTCTTTGATCCATTTTGAGTTGATTCTCGTATGACATAGGGGTCCTCTTTCATTCTTTTGGTTATAGATATCCAGTTGTCCCAGCACCATTTGTTGAAGAGACTGTTTTGTCTCAGTAACATTAACTTGGTAGGTTTGTCAAAAACCAGTTGACTGTATGGGGAAGGGTTTTTTTCTGTGTTCTCAATTCTATTCCACTGATCCATGTGTCTATCTTTATGCCAGTACCATGCTGTTTTGACCACTGTAGCTTTGTACTATGTTTCAAGGTCAGGAAGTGAAATTCCTCCCACATCGCTCTTCTTTTTTAGAATGTTTTTGGCTATTTGGGTGCACTTTCCCTTCCAAATGAATTTGGTAATTGTCTTTTCTAATTTTGCAAAGTAAGCTGTTGGAATTTTGATTCGCATTGCATTGAGTCTGTAAATCAGTTTGGGTAAGATTGACATCTTCACGATATTCTTCCAATCCATGAACATGGAATGTCTTTCCATTTGTTTAGGTCTTTTAAAATTTCTTTTAGCATTGTTTTGTACTTTTCTGCATATAGCTTCTTTGGTTAAATTACTTCTTAGGTATTTGAGTCTTTTTCTTGTTATTAAAAATGGATTTTTTCCCCCTAATTTCCTCTTCAGATTGTTCAGTATTAGTATACAAAAACATTACTGATTTTTGCACGTTGATCTTGTATCCTGCCACTTTGCTGAACTTAGTTATTAGCTCAAGTAGCTTTGACATGGATACTTCAGGATGTTCTAAGTATACGATCATGTCATCTGCAAACAGTGAGAGTTTTACTTCCTCTTTTCCTATTTGGATGCCTTTATTTATTTATTTATTTATTCATGTCTAATTGCCCTAGCTAGAACTTCTAGTACAATATTGAATAACAATTATGACAGTGGGCATCCTTGTGTTGTTCCCGATCTTAGAGGGAAAGCTTTCAACCTTTCCCTATTGAATATGATATTGGCTGTCAGTTTTTCATATATGCTTTTTATCATATTAAGGAGTTTTCCTTCTATTCCTATCTTTTGAAGAGTTTTTATGAAAAAAAGATGCTGGATTTTGTCCAATGTCTTTTCTGCATCGATTGAGATTATCATGTATTTTTTTCCTTCAATTTGTTAATGTGGTGTATTTCATTGATTGATTTTCTTCTGTTGAAAGCCTCTATTTTTTTTTTTTTTTAATGGGCTTTTACTGTCAGGTTTAACTGAGTAACTCAGCCCCTGGGAGCGGCTATGGGTGAGCTCATTCATAGCCAGCTCCTAAAACTGCTGCAAAGTAGGCAAAAGCTTAAAGGTCTCTAGCCAGCCCCTTTCCTAGCGGAAAAGCCTGGCTTAGGTGTTTCGGTCTGAGAACCCGACCCAGATGCCTCCAAGACTTCTAAGGCTCTGGGGATGCCGGAGACAAAGCTCCTGATCCCCAAAATGTGGGACAGCAAGCAGAGCTCCTGATTTCCAGGACACTGGCTCGGCGAGCAACCCAGTCAGGACATTGGTGGAAGGCCCCCAAACTGACTAACACCTTTTCCCTCTTAAATTGAGACAATCTACCTAGTCCAATCTTTTCCTGCCACACCATGTGGCCACAGTATAGCTGAGAGTGGGCTCTGCATGAGACTCTGAATTCCAGTTAAACCTATATAAGAGAGGAGAGGACAGATAGATCTGAGAGCCAGAGACCACAACCACGTGGTAGTGTCTCCTTAAAGCAGGAGTTCTTAACGAGGGGTCTGTGAAACAAAAAAAGATGATAACCCCTGCCTTAAAGGGATGAGGAAATGCACTCTAATTACTAAATCTCTCCCCTGTAGAATAAGGAACCTCCTCATGTGCCATTAATTATGATTAAACTGTTCCTGACTATTTCCTTGTATCACTCCAATTCTTCCAGCGAAAAAGGCTTGCAAGGTTTTACCCCTTGTGGGGATAACTAATGGGATGCAGTCCCAATTCATGTCTCGTCAGGGGCAGGGCTTCTCTAGACCACTTAGCTCTTTATCTAGCAGCTGCCCGGGGATTTTCCTGTTGGAACAAAGCTGGAGGGTCCTGCACGAAGTTTCTGACGTGGGCAGAAACTTACCTCCAGGTGATGCTAAAGTCATGTCTTTCCCTAAGCTAAGCTAAGTGTGTAAAATTCTCTCTTCTGTTCTAATCTGTGCTTGCTTTAATTTTGTTAGTCTGCTCGTGCCTAGGAGATCATAAATCAAATTTCAGGGTCACCTGTTACAAATTGAATAATGGTGAAAGGTAATCTGAAAAAATGTCAATGCCGTCTTGAAATTAAATTTGATGTACAAAGAAATCACAAGTGAAATTAATTCAACTGCGGAAAAAGAAAAACTTAGCAAAGTTGTTACTAATAAAATTGTTTTAGTTGTTTAATGAATGGAAGTGATCAAATTGTTTTTAAGTGAAAACTTACTAGAAATTGTAACTAAGAGTTAAGATCATTATATAGATGCCTTTATATTATAAAACAGAAGGATGATATCTGAAATTATTATAACTGGGTGGATGTAGCCTATTTAGCCATTGTATTGATAATCTTAAACTAAACTTACCTTTGATTATGGTTATTTTGTAACTAGCTTCACCTAGCCCTAGGTGAAGCTATTGTGGTGGTAATTATAAACTGTGTTTGCCTTTGTTTATGGTTACCTCAAGTCTAGCCTCACCCCTTGACTTTGATTATGGTTATTTCATGAAAGCTTCTGCCCCCTGTGGCTCAGGGGAAAGCAAACTTGAGATACCCGTCTCCTGTCCTTCCACTGGTATTAGTGACCCTGCTTTCTCTTGTGGCTCCAAGTGTGGACTAAATTACTGCCTGGTGGAATTCTAGGCCCTCAGGATTGAACACCCACTCTTCCAGTCCAGAGGCTATCTCCAAGGACTGGAGAGGCAGGCCTCCAGCCCCTAGTGTTAAAATTCCTAAAAGCAATTCATGAGAGAAACCAGTTACCCTGAGGCTTCAATGACCTCAGTGAGTGTATACTGGAATTAGTCTTGCTCACTCAAGGTCTGCCAGAGTCAAAATGGGAAATAAGCAAAGCTCTGAAGTAAAGGAAAATGTTGTAAACTGTATTTTAAAGCATTAGGAACTTTTTGGTTATATGCCAATATTAAAGGTAATGAAATTCTTATGCAAAACCACATGATCACAGTGCAAATTAGATTAATTAGAAATAGAGTTCAAAGAAATCTGTCAAATGTTATTTTACATTTAAACTTATTTTGTAAAAGAATGAAAGTTTTAAATAACTTTAGTAAGTTGTGTTTTTTTGTGTCAAACTCTTTTTTGTGTCTGCCTATTTGCTCAGTGTATATCTTCATACACTGGAATAGTAATATCAAATTAACAAACAAAAATTCTTAAAAGAGTTCTATTCAACGTGTAAAATCAAATATGCGGTTTTACATGTGAATAAGTATTCCTGGAGCCCAAATTAGGCTGAGCAGGATGAAAAGGTCATATAGAAATCTGAGTATAGGAAGTACTGGAAAAGGGAAAAAGATTTTCCGGAGCTATTTGACCTACCCAGCCCTCAGGGCCTTCTCTTTGCAAGAGTTCTGAGGGAGGGGATAGGGGTGGCAGATTAAAACTTTTCTAGGCAGGGGGAGTTAAGAATCAGTTAATCCTGTAGTTCCCAGTTTAAACCTTTTGACAACCTTAAAATAAGGGTGATTAATAATTTTATTACCAAATTTCAGTAAGTAAAGGAAAAGTCCTTAAAAGCTATGGAAAGATCTGTTTTAAAAAAATTATGATTCAAACAAATCAAACAATTGTAATATATTCCAGAACCTAGCAGCCAGTATGCTTTTAAAATTATTCAGTTTTAGAATTTTATTAAAGAAAAGAGGTATTAAGCTTCCTGTAAAGGAAAAAGAACATTCCTTGCATAAACTATAATGGTTTCAATTTATTTAGCTTGGGTGTTATCTCCCTAGGTTTATAAAATACTAAGTATATAAATTAACACTACATGTATTAAATCTTTAAAATGATGAAAGTTGTTAAGTTCTTAGCTAATGAAATTAAATTAAAGAAATGTAGATCTGCCCTCTTTTAAATGGATAAAGTAAATTCCGTTGGTTGCTAATTGTAAGTTAAAGTAAAGTAACCAGTCTATGTGATTGTGGTTAATTATAAAGAGATCGTAAAAGCATCTTCTAAACTGAAGCATTTAAATGGCTAACTCCAGGAAGCCATTTATTAAGAACCTAATTGATATTATAGGAAAAAAAACTTCATAACAGGGAAACCTGTCAGAGGCCACCACAATCTGCATGTTAAAGTGGTGGTAAGGAAAGATAATCTTGATTCTACTGGGAATCTTCAGTTTTCATAAAATAACTGAGAAAGTTATTTTTCCTGTGCTGCTAAAATAAAATACCTGTGTAATTAACATCTTCATGGTAAAAGAGTAGAGGTAAAAAGCAGTGTACTGAAACAGTTAAGTTCATTTGATATGGCATACAATAGATTGAAAATGTTTAGAAAGTGTATAAAAATCAAAAGAGATAGACTTCAGCATTGTCAAATTCTTGTACATTCAAACCAGACCTTCAATACACTGCAGGTTGTCTCTCCATTGGAGTTACTGGCCAGGTGAGTCACTGATCACTAAAATAATAAAGGTACCTACTACATCTCTGGTTTTGTTCCTGAAGTGGATGGAGACTACGATGCAGTTTCAAACTCCAGCAGCTGCCAACGATGGCTTGATATAGCCAGATGTACAATGGTTATCACCCTGTCGACAGGCACTGTTTCATAGTGCTGAAGGATGCTATGCACCAGGCCAGTGGAATACTAGAGCCTACCTTCCTAGCTTCTCTCTAGGGTCAGCAGTGCTGCAGCATGCTGGCTGTGTAAAAAACATACCAAGTGGAGCAATGATTACCAAAGTGATATAAGTAGACCTTAAACACAATTGGCATTATGGCCTGCTCCCATGGAGAGATAACATGTATGGTATTGCAAACCTGGAGCTTAGATCTATTAACTGCAGCTCAAAGAGAAACTTATGCATTGGTTAGTGCATTGATTAATATTAAGTACTGTATCTATATGCCTGATAATTATGATGATACCTTTTGTAGATCATATGCAGAGGGATATTGAACACGTTAAAAGTCCTAGTAAACTTCATTTTCTAAGTAGTTAATAAATGTGACTGTAAGAAAAAGGAATGGCCACCTTTCCTGAAAGCAGTAGGGGCAAACAGCACTTTTAATTAAAAAGGCCACCAAATTAACTTGAGGGTTATATTTCAGTCTTCACCCCATACCGGGTGAAAGATGTGCTTAACCTAGATCTCCCTCCTAGTCCTTATTCCAGAACCTGTCCCACTCATACCCTGGGGAGGACTGGCAGACCCACATGAGCATTTTCCCACCAGAAGGGAAACAGCAAACGAGGTGGCTAGGACCCCCTTCAGCTTAGTCCCTTTAAGGTGGTCTATGGTCAAGCTTTCCTCACTCAGGACCTGGAAACCAGGTTCTGATGAAAACCTGGCAGGAGAACAGACCTCACTCTCAATTAGAGCCAAAATGGAAGGAACCTTATTCTGTGGTTCTGATCACTCCCGCAGTTGATAAAGTTAAAAAGATTGCCAGCTGGGTGCACTTATCCCCAATGAAGCCAGCTGCCCAAGGAAGTGCCAACTCACCTAACGCACCTGATGGGACATATGAATGCCAATCATTGGACAGCCTGAAATACCTCTTCAAGAGATAAAGCTAAGTAGTGTCTGTGTCAAAGCCAGCTGTTCCCTTTAATTCTAGCCCAAACACCTATTGCTAGGGGGAAGGCAAGCCAGACACCCCTTAAGAAATCTTTTCTGTTTTCATTTCCTGTGGTTTCTCTGTATACAATAACTAAAGAACAACACCTCTTCTTGTGCCCCTCTTAGCTGTCTTAAACATAACCACCACCATGGAAAACCGGGATTGGCAATTTATACCAAACCTCGTTGTCTATTACAATTTCTCCCTAGAGCTAACTAACAGCATAGAAGAAACTAGCTGTGACTTAAAAGTCCTAAGACAGCAAACAGACTCTCTTGCTGCTGTAGTACTGCAAAATCGCAGAGCCCTAAACATGCTAACAGCAGCATTGGGAGTGGGTGGGGGGGAATTACATGCCTGTTTCTCAAGGAAAAATGCTGTTTCTATATAAATCACTCTGGAATAGTCCTAAACAGCATTTGAAACCTGCAAAATAAATCCCACCAACTTCAGGGGGATGCAGCCTCTGAAGGCACCTGGACTTTCTCACTCTCAGGGTCCAGTATGTCATAGCTGGCGCCCTTTTTGGACTCACTTACCACCATCTTCTTTATTCTTTTAGTGGGTGCATATATCTTCTAACTAAGTATATTTCTTCCAGAATCAACACCTTCCAAAACAAGGTATTAGTCACATGGGGATTTCAGCCAGTTCTAACCACAGTGTCAGACCCGTCTTCCCTCAACCTCAATAGAATAGCCAGAGAGGTTTATGCCCTGTCAGGCAGGGAATACTGCACTAGCCAGCAGGAAGTAATTACAGAAGAATGATCATCACCCCTCAGCAACTCCCTAAGAATAAGGGCGTGAACTCTCTGAGTGGGGAGTAGGGACAGGTTAGTAGAGGGAAATGAGGAGAAGACGAGCCACAACATGGCCAGCAGACAACATGGCTGCAAGACCTCATAGAGACCTTGAGTTTAACCTTGAGGTCCCAGTTTTTCTTTTCCAGACCTCCCCTTGGCCCCAGATATTCCAAAAAAGCTTCACCATTGGCCCCCACCCATACCATAGGTGGGGTAACCAATAACTGCTGGGGCCCATCCTCTTATCATTAGCAAGGGGGTGGAATAATTAACAGTGTAAAAGATAATCACACGAGGTAGAGCTCACTCTCTCTGTCTAGAGGAACCTGCACCAAATCTTGGTGTGTATTTCTGGTTTTCTCTCCCATTTCTCAGCAAGCTTTGTTCTTTCCCCCATTTCCCAAATAAATTCTTTTTACTGGCCTAACTAAACTGGCATGTTTGTAAATTCTTTTACGCATCATAGCCAAGAACCTAGAAGAATCCAATGCTTCTCCGTCATCAGTTCCAAACTAAGTGTCTTCTGTTCTCCATTGCTTGGAGAAGAAAGGCATTTAACAACTTCTAGGACCTCGTTTCTAGCTTCCGTTTCCAATCTTTTCTTTCCCACTCTTCCTTTTCAAATTCTATCACTCCAGCGAACTTAAAACTTTTTTGTACTTTTTACAAACCCTTGCATTTCTAACTCTGAGCTTTTACATCTTTTTTTTTTTTTAACCAACAGAATGCTTTCCTTTTATACTCCATTTCTCAAATTCTTTCCAACATTTAAAGGCCTGCTCAAATGAAAACTTCTCTATGAAATGTTATATGAGTCTCTGGTTAAAAGAGAATCTAATCAATTTTTAACTAAATAACAGGTATCATTTCCACCATGTTTTTTATTTTCAATTTATTGAGCACTTAGCAGTTGCAATGTACCAGGCACAATTCTAACTGCTTTACAAATATTGCCTAACAACTCCATGAATTAGGTACTACCGTTAATCTAATTTAAAGATTAGGAAGCAAAGCCACAAATGTTTAAAGAATTTGCCAATGACCCACAACTTTTAAGTGGGAAGCCACTATTTTAACCCATATAGTCTGACACCTGAGACAGTTTTAGGGTTTTCTAGACAGTTTTCTCCAGGGAAAGAGAACTGACAGGAGATGTAGATCTACTGATGTATCTATCTATAATGAGATATATTATAAGAATTGGCTACACAAGCATGGGCATTGCTAAGTCCAAATGCCATAGAGCAGGCTGCAAGTTGGATATTTTGATGAAGGTTTCAATGAATTCCCAAGGAAAAGCTGGCTGACTGAAGTAAAGTTAGAAATTCTGCTTTTACTGGTGAAATCATTGGTTATTCCTTTAGGGTCTTCAACTGATTGGATGAGACCCCTCTCATTGCTGAAGGCAGTCTCCTTTGTTGATTGTAAATGTAACCAGCCATAGATGCTAACAACTGACTAATGATTTAAATCCACAAAATATCTTGCAGTAAGAGCCAAGCCAGTGCTTGCTTGACCAAACAATGGACACCTTAAACCTAGCCAAATTGACACATGAACTTGACCATCACAATATATTTAATATTATGTTGTGAGGCTGGTGTTATTTATGTATACTTTTATCTCATCTACAACCACATAAAAGGACAACCCAGTTATCAGCCATTTCCCCATCACTGGACCTAGCTTATCACTACATTTATCATTTATAAGGCACTCCATAAATATTTGTTAAATAAGCAAAAGTACTAACATGTTTACATCTATTATGGGGGAGTAGTAGTACTATGCAATTTACATTTATGCATTTATTTGCTTTCTTAAAACCTACACAATAGGTACTCTCATGACAGTTTAAGATTTAGGAAACAGATCCAAATAAGTATCAAGCCGCATCTTTTTTACTACTGCACCAAGAAGGGCATATTGAGAACATTTGAATATGCAATCTCTAAAATGTCTTGAGTGACTTTTATAGATTTTCTCATTTAAGTCTGAAAACAACCATGTAATTTACAAACAGGGACACTGAAGTTCAGAGAGGTTAGCTAAATTTTCCAGCACCATAGTTATAAGAAACGCATCTTGGATTTTAACTCAGTTTTTTCTTACTATGAGTTTTGAGAGTTTCCTTTTTTCCCCTCCCTTTTATACACTTGCTCGACAAACAGATGAGCAAAAGAAGGAAGAAAATGTATTCTGATGGGCTCTTCTCAAGTTAGCCTTTGGGGAATTAAGATTAGAGCATGAGCAATGCATTAGTAATGAAGGAAAACATTTCATCATGTTCATATATAAAAGAGTGCTGTCTCTACAGAGAGCAAATATGTGAGTCTATCTTGTCTCAATGTACTGGACATCAGGTCAATAATGAATAGGCAAGGGCCAGACTTCTAGAGAAAGCTTGAAAAAATATTTTCCTTTATTAGTGGCTTTAAAGGAGTGAAAATAAATTATATCCAAAATTATAAAGAAAGTAGGTCTGAAGATGTGATTGATTGTATCATCTATTTCCTCAGAATTTTACCTTATGAGGCAATTTAATTGGTGAAGGGGTAATACCGCTGTGCTTCCTCAAAGATATTCTTCAGAGAAAGAACAAGCATACCCAGCCAAAGCAACTCAACTGTTAAAGAGAATGAGAAAGGAAACTAAATAAACAATGCAGCAAAAAATTAGCGAGTAGAGTTCTAACTTTATTAATTGTATGGCTATGATAACTGAAAAGCTAAAATTAAAGTTATCGTTCAAAGTTTTTAAGAACACTGTTGGGTATATCACAGATATCTGTTAAGGGTCATTGCCCAGACCTCATCACCACTATTTTCTTCTCTTGGGAAGTCACAAATACATGCCAAGGGGGCCATACTCTGGCTTTTTCTATCCCCACCTCCTTTTCTATTGTGTGTCATTCCACCACCTGGGGAGATATGAAGTATAATGACAAGGCCCAGCCAGACTTTAAACCTGGAAACTGGGAACAAACATCCTAGATGCTTCTCAGAACAGGAATTTGTAGTAGCAACTACCCCCCAGGTAGATAAATACCACACTCAATCAGTACACATTGGTCTCTTTCTCTGGCATGAAGTAGGTCTTGCAGAGCTACCATCTACTAACTCTGACCCAGCAGTTTTTGCTACCCCAGGAGACCAGCTGTGATGGAATTTCTTTCCTTGCTCTTTTGGACTCTGTGCTAAATAAGTGACTGGGTGATGTGCCCTTTCTGGACTCTTTATTCTGTACAATAATACAGAATTTGTTGAAAGTTTCTGTTGTGCCCTGAATCTGTGTTCCCATGACTCACTATTGTAGTAACTCATTCCACAAACATAACATCAACATTTTTTTAAGCAATACTTCATTAGTAGTAATTTTCAGCAGATATTCTACCAAAAGCCACAAGAATATGACATACTCCCATTAAGAAACATTTCTCTCTATCGAGGTAAAATCTCAATGAGTAGGTAAGAGTGGCCAGTTCAAATTTAAGTTTGATGCAATATTTATTCATGGTTATAGGACCACCTGATACATTATTTTAGTTGGCACCACTTTTTCTTTCATTCCTTAGAAAACATTGTGCAAGAGACCAATGAAAATTAGTTGTCTACTCTGGCTAATGCACAAAAAGCTCCATAATTGAATTGATTTTGCTCTGTAAGTTTAATCATATGAAAAGCACTAAACTATTATGTTAGTTCTAAATATTCCTTAGGTCAACCCCTATTATTAAGGAATATTAAAAAAAACAATTTTTTCCAAGGATAATGTTAGCTCATGTGTTAGTTTCCTAGAGCTGCCATAACAAATTGCCACAAATTTTGTGGTTTAAAACATGCATTTATGCTCTCACAGTTCTGGGGGCTAGAAGTCTGAAGTGAAAGTGTTGACAGGGCTATGCTCTCTCTGATGACTCCAAGGAAGAATCCTTCTTTGTCTCCTCCTACCCTTTGGTAGTGGCCATTAATCCTTGGTTCTCCATGGCTTATAGCTGCATAACTTCAGTCTTAGACTCTTTCTTTATGTGGCCTTCTCCCCCTTATGTCTTTATGTCTTTTCTACTTTTTATACTTATAACAGTTGGGTTAAGAGCACACACACCCTTCTATAGTAGGACCTCATCTTAACTAACTACATCTGCTAAGACCCTATTTCCAAATAAGATCACATTTTGAGTTAATGGGATTTAGGACATCAATATATCTTTTTGAGGGAACAATTCAAATCAAAAAGCAAATATTTGTTTACAATATCAGGGTGTAAATATATAACTTCTTCAATAATATACCCAAATATTGTATTGTTACATATACGTATTGTGGTTTTCAAACTTTTTAAGCTACTGGATACTTTATTCAGACATTTTATGTAAAAGCCAGCATGCAAATGAACAGAAGTAGAAATCCTCTAAATATCTGATTAATAAACAGCACAATGAGAAATAATATGTATAGTGGCTACCCTTCAGCATTTTATGCCCGATATCTTCCTTGCTGGCTCACACACATCTATTGACCTCAGAAAAGTAGAAGTAAAATTAGTACCCCTGGAAAAAAACCTCTCTAGACATTCAGCAAATAAAGGGATAAATCCCACTTGCTTAGAATTCTGGAGGAGAGTAGCAGTAGGAGGAGGACTTTACAAATGCTGAATCAAAGATAAAGAAAATCCTGGACTTTTTCCTTCTCCCTCATTTAATCTGGAGCAATTTAGGAGTTGCTCAGAGGCGGGGGCCCAGATTCCTCCCAAGTCCCAGGGGACAGCAGCAATAGGACCCCATCCATATCCAGGCAGAGATCAAATGTAGAACACAAGCCACTGAGGAGTGCTGCATACAAAGGTCACCCAAGAGTTAAAAAAAAAAAAAGAAAGAAAAGAAATAGAAACAGAGACAGAGAGATCCTTGTAAAACTGGATTTGGGAAGTTCTGAACTTAACCCAGTTTCTGTTCACTTGACCACCTAAAGGCAAAACAGACTTATCTGGAGTGACTCACCTTTCTGGATTGACCCCATCTGGCTCTTTGGGATGAGATAACATAATGGGGAAGAAACTGGAGGTAGAAAAGTCTTACAGAGAAAAAATAAAGGGTCAGGGGGTTAAACTGAACTGCTGTAGGGCAGGAGGTTCCCAGAACTGAAAAGAGTAAGAAAAACAGGGCACTGAGTGAGGGAAAGAATTTATACAAATCATAAGAGCTAGGGAGAAAATTCTGTACTAAAACAAACAGAACAGATCAAGATTCCAGGAGAAGTTACAGAGGAAAAGAAGTTTTCTCTTGGAAGTGAAATAATTATGCAAAAATTACAATCTTAAAAATGGTACCACATATACAGGGCAAGAAACAGACGAAGAAGAGCTGTGGGAATCTGATCAGTAGAGTAAGTTGGAACAAGAGTCAAAGAAGAACCTTAACACAAAGCCAATCAACTATAAAAACCTAGACAAAGGGAGAAACTGACCTTCTGGCTTAACTCATCAAGATAATCAAATGCAAAGACATCAGTAAAAAAAATTACAAGCCACACTAAGAAACAGGAAGGTATGGCTCAGTCAAGGAAACAAATTAAAACTTCATAGGAGACACAGAATTTGGAACTTCTAATCAAAGAAATTCAAATAAATCTCCTAAGTCAATTCAAAGAGATGAAGAAAATATGCATAAAGAGATAAAGGATATTAAGAAGACAATATGTGAGCATAAAGAAAAATTTAAAAGTATAAAAGGAAACATAACAAATTATGCAGATGAAACACACAATAATAGAGGTTAAAAACACACTAGCACCATACAACAGCAAATCTGAGCAAGCAGAAAGAAAGAATCTGAAAACTAGAAGATGGGACAATTGAAATCATATAGTCAGAAGAACAGATAGAGAAAAGAAAAGAAAATATTACACAATGTCTCAGAGATTTGAGTGATAGCATGAATCTCACAAACATACACATCAGGGTTGTCACAGAATGAGAAGAGAAGGGAAAGAGGGCAGAAAGAATATTTGAGGAAATAATGGCTGAAATTTCCCAACTCTTATGAAAACTATAAGTACACATGTCCAAGAAGTGCAACATACACCAAACAGAATAAGTCTTAATAGACTTACTCTGAGATACACACTAATTAGAATGTCAAGTGCCAAAGATAAAGAGAGAATTCTGAAAGCAGCAAGAGAAAAGCAATTCATTACATCCAAGTGTTCCTCAATAAGACTAAGTGCCAATTTTTCATCAGAAACCATGGAGGTAAGAAGACAGTGGTATGATATAGTCAAGGTACTGAAAGAGAAAAATTGACAGCCAAAAATCTTTATCTGGAAAAACTCTCCTTCACAAATAAGGGAGTGTTTTAAATATTCACAGAAAAACAGAATCTCAGAGAGTTTGTCAATAAAAGACTTGCCCTACAAAAATTACCAGAGGGAGTTCTGCATGTTGAAAAGAAAAGACAGGAAAGAGTGGCTTGGAGTACTGTGGAGAAATGAAGATCACCAGTAAAGATAACTGAAAAAGTAAATGCAAAACCCAATATTACTGTATTTTCAATATACAACTCTACTCTTTAATTCCTATAAGAGTCAGAATTCAATTGAACAAGAAAAGTACAAATTTCTTGATAATGGATGTGCAAAGCAAAAAGTGGTAACATAGGGCCAAAACAACATAAATAGGGGAAACAGATAGATATGAGAACAGAGATCATCTATGCTATTGAAGTTAGACTGGTATCTTTTAAAATTAGTAGGTTAGACTTAGGTTGTATAATATATATTCCAGGATAACTACAAAGAAAGTATTTTTAAAATATACAGAAACAGAAATGAGAAAGGGATCAGACAGATAAATCACAAATGATCAACTATACAGGAAAGGAGGTTTCAATAAAGGAAAAAGAGAGACAAGAAAAGATATGACATATAAAAACCAAAGGACAAAATGAAATAAGTACTGCCTTTGCATTAAACAACACTGAATGTTACTGGATTAAATTCCCCAATCAAAAGACACAGATTGGCAGAATGGATAAAAAAAGGCATGATCCAAGTATATGTTGTTTACAAGAGACTCACCCTAGACCCAAAGACACAAATAGGTTGAAATTTAAAGGTTGGAAAAAGACATTCCATGCAAATAATAACAACAACAACAACAAAAAAGCTGGGGTAGCTATACTAATATTGGACAAGATAGACTTTAAGTCAAAAGTTGTTATAAGAGACAAAGACAGACACTATATATTACAAAAGAGAAATCTTCCCAAAAGAAATAGCAATCATAAATATTTATACACCTAATCACAGTGCCCCAATATACATGAGGAAAGCACTGGCAAAACTAAAGGCAGAGATAGACACCTCTGCAATAATAGTTGGAGATTTCAATATATTACTCTCATCAATAGATAGAACATCTAGACAGATTATCAGAAGGAAACAGAGAAGTTGAATAACGATAAAGGAACTAGACCTATCAGACATATTCAGAACTTTGCACCCCACAACAGCAGGATGTACACCCTGCTGAAGTGCACATGGAATGTGAATGATGTCCAGAATAGAACACATCCATTAATAGACCACATGCTGGGTCACAAAACAAGTCTCAGTAAATTAAAAAAGATTGAAATTATGGAAAGCATCTTTTCTGACACCAATGGGATGAAGCTGGAACTCAATAACAAGAAGAGAATTGGAAAATCCACAAATAAATGGAAGTTAAATTACACACTCAACCAGCGAATCAAAGAAATTGCAAGGGGAAATTAGTAAATATTTTGAAATGAATTAAAATGAGAATACATCATATCAAAACTTATGGGATTAGGTGAAGGCAATGCTAAGAGGGAAATTTATAGCCTGAGATACTTGCATTAAAAATGGAAGAGCTAAAATCAAAGACTTAACTTTACAGCTGGAGGAGGTGGAAATAGAACAGTAAATTAATCTCAAAGCAAGCAGAAGGAAAGAAATAACAAAGATAAAAGCAGAAATAAATGAAAATGAAAATAAAAAAGCAATAGAGAATTAAGAAAACCAAGT